>NJDC01011911.1:8598-23458 GCA_002245475.1 Calephelis virginiensis | reverse complement strand
TGTTGTTTTGTATTATTTTCTTTTTATTATTGTATTATTGTCTTATGAAAATGAAAACAGAGAAAATTCAAGGAAAATGGGAAAAATACTTTAATTTTTCAAATCTTTATATATAAAAATCAATGCCACTTTTCCTTGTAATTTTATAACTCAAGAACGGGCTCACCTATCACAACTAAATGTTTACTTTATTCGGACTATTGTAGATGGTTTATGTGAAGTTTGCATAAAATTGGTGAAGCGGTTCTTCATTTATAACATTATTTTTTTCAGATGTGGATTGTGCTGTCATATTAAAACTTTTTTCAGTTGTTTTTTTATTTTTTGTGTTATTTCATTCATGCGGTCATATACGTAGCGAAGCACGAAGCGGGCCACTCGTAAGTCTACATATTACAAGTAATGTCAAGCAATATGAAGTTCGCCAAGTTGGCTAGTTCTAAACACATATTGATACATCATTTTATTAAATCTTAAAATTTTATTACAGATTTCTTACAAATGTAATACACGTTTTTTGGAGATAACACTTGTACTTATCCACTGTATACTTTCACTTCCAACCGGTTTCACTTTTTACAGCATCATCAGGGCTTTGAGACTAAATATAAACATTATACCAAAAAAGTCCTTTTTATCTTTAGTTTCAAAGCCCTGTGCTGTAAAAAACTGCTGTACTGTGTGTGCTGTAAAAAGTGAAACCGATTGGCTAGAAAGTAACAGAAAGTGTTAAATAAAGTATACAGTGGATGAGTACAAGTGTTATCTCCAAAAAACGTGTGTATACAATGGAATTCCACCAAGTGCCGACGATAGCAAGAATAGATTCTACAAATGATAATACCTATTGACACAGCACAAAATATAATATTATTATATTCAGCTCTAAGGTAACTTTTATGAGGAAGTTCATGTATATCTGAAAAGCACGTGCCACCTAAAACGTGAAGCCAGTATATCTTTGAGGTGTATTAGGGATATTATATGAAAATCCAACACGTATATTCAATATAGATCCAGGCAGCATCTATTTGATACTAGCAGATGCCCGGGACTTGTCTTGCTTGTATTTGTAATATATAGCTAATGATCCTTTAATAATTATCTACTCTATTAATTAATTTATAATTTAAAATTCATAACCGTTGTCGCTTCTCCGGTCCGGTGTCTGACTTGACTTCTTGAGGTTCCAGGTTTGATTCCCGGGTAGGGCAACAAAAAAATTAGAAAAATGTACATTATCAATTTTCCAATTAAAATTAACGTTGCCCGGGATTGGATATTGTTATTAATTCTTTTATATGATATTTTGTACTTGAAAGGCAAACAAGCAGACGGATTTCCTGATGGTAAGAAATTCACGCTGCCTAGAGACACCAATGGTGGTAATGGTGCGTTGCCAACCTGAGGCTTGGATGTTAGGCCTCGAGCAAAAGTAAATATACCGGCTACCTTATCCTCCGAACCGGAACAAGTCAACGGCAAGTGCTTACGGTGTGGCGGCAGGAATAGGTAAGGCGGTAATACCAATTCGGGCGAGCCGCTACAAAACTCTACTACCTAGTAGGATGTCACGGTGTTAGTGATATTAAGCCTATGCTCGCCTAATGCGGTGCTATCAATCCAGGCGAGTCACTGCGAAACTCGACCACCTAGTAAGATATGATAGGATATGAGCCTGGATAGTGATAGGCTTGCCACATTATGGCAAGTATGTGTGTCTTAGTTAGTTAGTGTCTTCGGCTAGTTTCAGGTGCCCTGTGACCATGCCTTCCCCTTTAGAGATACGGGCGTGAAGATACTTTTTTTAAGAATTAAAGGTAGAAGCATCTCTATAAAGTCAGTTTTAAAAAGGAAACGGACCGAAATCGGTTTATCCGTTCTAGAGCTATGATGATATGACAGCTTGACATGCACATCAAACTTAAAATAACAATATTTTTCCGCTGGCGGTAAATCTATACTAATATTAAAAAAAAATGTTTGATTTTTTATTTGTTTGAAATGAATAGACTCCAAAACTATTGAACCGATTTATTAAAACTCTTTCACGCTTAGAATGCTATATTATCCCTGAGTGACGTAGGCTTTGCTTCATCAAAATCGGTGCAGTAAAAGCCAAGTTACGTAGGCAAAGGTGCGTGAAACTGCTAGTATCACGTAATAATATTTTATTTATATTTTTTTTCATTCATGAAATATAAATTAGTAGCATAACCTTAATTATTCCTACAATTATGTCAGTAGTCGCAATTGTCGTGTTAATTACTAGAAAATAGGGTAAACGCATCTGTAACATGATCGACGGTTGTTTCTTACTTTTTATTCGTTCCTAGTGAAATAACACAAAAAAATAGCAATTTTTAGGAAAAAATGTACAATAGGCGAGCTTATTTCGAGAAGAGATTTCTTACAGCTAACCCTAGAGATAAAAATTGAGCATAAATTTATTCTGGTTGTAGTGTACAAAATAAGCAAATAAAACTAAACTACACTTAAATATACATTATATTTAATTAAGAATTTGACAGATTGTGCAACTTCAATGGTTTTTTGAAATAGTGTTTGGCTTCTTCGGATGGAAGAGGGAAGAGACTATATAATAAAATTGTAAATTCATAACTTTTGTTTAAAAAAACACATATCACTGATTAGTAATTCTGTGTTTAATTCGTCTGCTGTTTAAAATTTATAGCAAAGGGACTATAATATTATCAAGTTAAAATTAAGTTTTAGTTACGCTTTGACTTAAGTAGTGTCTAAGACTACTTTGAATATAGCCTGACCACCTTATTAATAAATACAGACTTAAATACTTCTAGGTTTAACTTGACATTATAACTACATTGTATTACACTGTAATAATTAATAATAAGATGATGGTTTTAGCAGGATTTGAGAAGAAAGAACTACCAAGAAGAAAAAGCTAAAGAGAAAAAGAAAAACCAGATATATTCTATTGATTCTATATAATTTATACTCGTGATACAGTACTGTGTAACAAGTTGCCCGGGTAAGGATCTACCGCCTCACCACTTCCTGCTGCCATAATTATAGTGTCGTATAGCTGTCCAGGAGGTCAGAGTAGCCTGTGACACTTTAGGTCCAACACTCTGACCACATGATAGCTACTCACCTGTAATGTCTATAGTGTGTATAGGCCACAGTTTTCTCTTATGATCAAGAGAGCCGCTTGTTCACTGTTTCGCCATAAAACAACATGGACTTATCGTTTCAGGTACCTTACTGAATAAAACAAAAGAAATAAGCAAGTTTTAGTAATGTAAAAATGTAGAAACCATCGAGAGCTAAGAATTGTCGCATGTTTGTGACAGTAGTTGTCAGAAAAATAATAAGTTGCTTTTTATATCGAAACATAAAAAGTGCCACTTTTATACATGTTAGTATACTTACTTAGTAATTATATTTTTTAAGGTTTAGATTAAAAATTAAAAGGGTAAACTTTTGATTTCATTAATGCAATTACTTTATATTATTTTTTCTAAATACTTGCTATAATATGACAAATTTTACTTTTTAATTGTCCTGAAGAAAATACAAGAGATTACATACAACACATAGAAGTCAGAATATTTAGGCCCACATACCCGAAGAGGTAGGCGCAGATACCAACAGGTAACCTTCAATTTTAAATAACTTAGTTCCAAAATGTGATATGTGGCATCCTAATCGCCAAACAGGCTCACGGTCAATATCCAGACTTATTGTTTTTGCTGGAAAATTTAAAAAGCAAAAGTAAAGTATCTTCACGCCCATATCCCCGAAGAGGTAGGCAGAGGTACAACCAAGGCACCCACGACTAGCCGAAGATACTAAGTCCCACAATGTGATAGGTGGCAAGCCTATCGCCAACCGGGCACATTTCCAATCCCGACCAACATTTTTTTTTATCAGAAAATTAGAAAAATCCAAAAAAAAGCACATTTTTAATTATGAGTCCAGGAAATCGAACATGAGACTTTATGTAGTCAAAGCCTACTGGACTACTAGACCAGAGGTCGGATAATAGCTTATTAGGTGTCAGAAGCGAATACATTGAGTTAAAATAGTTTGTTACGTAATTTTTGCATTTCACATCTAATACATGACAAAGATATGTATATAGAATCAATCTTCATAACAGTCTCCTAGTTACTAAATTGGAAACTAAATTTTTAAAAGAGTCTGGACGTTTAAGGATCTTGATCTAAAATCTCATTTGCCACATACAAAATATGTTACAATATAATTTAGGATTAAATGGATCATTTACTTGTACTGCGATCCTTGTCCATTACAATTCACATTTTTTGACATAAAGGTCTTATGAAATTCAAAAAAGGCCAGGTGTGTTATAATGTTGCTCATTTTAAGGGGTTTATTTTTGCCACGCTAGCATATACCTTCATTGGTCGAGTAGCTAGCGTACGCACTTAACTACATCGACCAGCCACGAGGCTTAGATTCCCGAAGGGGGGCAGGCATTTGTGTGATAAACATTTAGGTGTCTGCATTTTCGGGTCTGGGTGTTTATTTAATTTATTCTGCTATCTATTTAATTATTTCTATGTGTGTAAAGTATCTTCACGCCCATATCCCCGAATAGGTAGGCAGAGGTACAACAAAGGCACCCACGACTAGCCGAAGACACTAATTCCCACAGTGTGATAGGTGGCAAGCCTATCGCCAATCGGGCACGTTTCCAATCCCGAACATTTTTTTTTTATTAGAAAATTGGAAAATAATTTTCTTTTTGTTGGCCGACCCGGGATTCGAACCCGGGACCTCATGTAGTCAAGTCCAACACCCGGGCCGCTAGACCACAGAGGCGATAATTACACCACAGAGGCGATATGTGTGTATTACATATAATTTGCTTACTTTGGGCTTAGATTCAATTGTGTGACTTGTCCAGGGATTGTCCAGGGGTAATTACTCCGTTTGTCGTGTTACATGGTTGAAGGTAGGATAGCCGGTAGTATTGAATATACTACCGCCCGTAAGACAGCGACTCAACATTGATAACAGTAGTGGTGCGAACCTTTTTTTTAACATAAAGGGGTATAATATAGTCGCGTTGGACGAAGAGGTATCAAATTAATGACTCCTTTACAGAATAGACCACCTGCCTTCCTACCAGACAGCTCGTTAAAGGCGAGCGTAGGCTAACTGTCACTAAAACAGTGATATCCTACTAGGTGGCAGTTTCGCAGCGACTCGGATAGGTACCACCACCTTATCTATTTCTACCGCCATAACGTAAAAATAATGTAGCCGGTTAACTTACTTTTGCTCCAGGTCTAACCTCCCGACCTCAGGTTGGCAATGCGCTATATAAGCTAACTTCTTAATAGCTCAAATTGTAAGAGCATTCGTCGGCTTGGGACGAAAGGGTGTAGGTTCAAATCCGGTCTGAGGGGAAAAGGTCTGAGTTTTTCCCCGTGTTGGTCCGGGCTCCTTTGCAAAATAGACCGTCTTCCTTCCTGTAAGGTAGCTTGTAAAAGGCGAGCATAGGCTTACCGTCACTGACACCGTGACATCTGACTAGGTGGTAGAGTTTCGCAACGACTCACCCGGATTGGTACCATCGCCTTACCTGTTCCTGCCGCCATAACGTCATGATGTGTCCAGGTTTGGACGTTACGGTAGCTGGTAAACTTACTTTTGCTCGAAGCCTTACATCTCGGCCTCAGGCTGGCAGCGTACCATTACCACCTTTAGTGTCTCTAGGCGGCGAGAATTTCTTACCATCAGCTCGTCTGCTTGTTTGACTTCCGATATCATAAAAAAAATTGTTAAAATTATCCCAAGCACAGGGTAAGTGTTAAAATTAAAGTACATTTATAAAGTTGCAGTTAAGGTTGTAAAAGTTATAAATAATTTAAGTTGCTGGCGGATTTCACCCACAATATTATCACAGTAGGTCTCTCAACGTTTCGCGAAGCAAATGTTTCAATTATCATATCAAATGTGCTGAAATGGAAATGTGTAACCTCGCAAAACATTCCAAGAAGCTCTTTAACATATCTGTATGCTAAATTATGGTTAAATTTGTGCTTATAACGTAAATTGAACTTCCTAAGGAAATTGATTACTGAGTTTTTCATTGTCGAGATGTGACAACTCCATCGCTCTCTGGTGGTATTCTAGTAATATATGTTACTTGATTTTTTTTTCTTTTTGAATGGCCAATTTGTTGGTAACCGCAACGTTTAATACAACTTCACCGAGCTTGATTATATCACCAGTGCAGTCACTTATAAATATATTAGAGTGTTTTACAATGCCCGGTTTGGAGACACCGATTACCTATTTTTCCTGTCATGATGTCAGTGTTCGCCATTGTCATGTTATGTGCTAATAGGTTGAGTAGCAAAAACTCTTCCACTTTTAGCCCAAGATTACGACTTCAACAAAGCAACGCTCGAATAACATCTAAGGTGTGATGATATATGCGAAGGCAATCTCTTACATAAAAAAGTGTGTGTGTACTTATGTACACGCGTTAGAAGTAATACTTCTTCGGCGTAATGAGATAAAAATCTTTTTAAAAACTAAAATGTTATCTATAGCTAACTTCATAGCTAACTTC
This sequence comes from Calephelis virginiensis, assembly GCA_002245475.1. Classification (NCBI taxonomy): domain Eukaryota; kingdom Metazoa; phylum Arthropoda; class Insecta; order Lepidoptera; family Riodinidae; genus Calephelis; species Calephelis virginiensis. Next base: position 16,866 of record NJDC01011911.1, on the reverse strand, counting down.
ATCGTGTCGGTTTTTCGTGACGGTGTGCGCGCGCATCGTAAAAATTTACCCTCATCATTTTTTCCTAACGCGCCAAAAGAAGTATAACTTCAAAAATCAAAACAATTTATTAAAGACATTCCAGATGGTTGCAAACTCGCTTTTCAACACAGGCAACCCTGCAATGCAAGCATCTACAACCAGGGCTTAAAACCATCTAAAACTGCTATCATGATAAGGAAATTTTGACATAATCTTAACATAAGGAGATGGTTAAAATTTTTTTAAAAGAAAATTGTAAAACGAAATTATCTTTTTGTTGCCCCACCCGACTACTAGGTAGGTACATATACATATAAATACTTACATAAATACAAAAACAAATTTTATAAATATCCAGATTCAGAAATGCAGACACCTAAACGCTTATCACACAAATGCCTACCCCGGTAGGGAATCAAACCCGAGCTTTGCCGTTGGTCGGTGTCTAAGTCCCACAATGTGATAAGTGGCAAGCCTATCGCCAACCGGGCATATATCCAATCCCGAGCATCATTTTTTTAATTATAAAATTGGATTTTCTTCTTGTTGCCTGACCCGGGATTCGAACCCGGCACCTCATGCAGTCAAGTCCAACACCTTAACCGACCTGAGACCACAGAGACTATAATATGGAGCTACCTTGGAATTACGACCTATCTCAAAAAAAAGCCCATCAAAATCGGTTGGCTATTAGCCTAGTATTTGCGTTACAAACATACATTCAAATTGAGAACCTCCTCCTTTATTGGATTCAGTAAAAAATGTTAAAGCAACAATAATTTATTTTATTCTAGGTCTTGGCCATAATATCGCCTGCAAAGTAAAAAAAAATAAATAGTAGCCCTTGTCAATCTCCAGCCTTCTGACCTCCTCCATTTTGACTTAATAAAAAGAAAAACACGCTTTCTTAGTTTTATTTGTAGACTTTAAATTAATATTTATTACATCTATCCAATTATAATATTTTAACAATAAACAAACTTATGATATTAATAAGTAAACACATGAAGCTATTAGGTTTGCGGATTTCTACCACCATATTATCACAGTAGGTTTCCCAACGTTTCACAAAGCGAATGTTCCAATTATTATATTAAATGTGGCGAGATGAAAATGTGTAGCCCTCACATAACATTCCAAAGATGTCTTTGATATGTTGTGTGTGTGCTAAATTGTAGTTTACTTCATATTTTATCAACTACTACATTTATGCCACAATCTAATTTTACTATACTTTTTGTTACGCTTGATCCAACCGATATCACTGTTTACAGCAACATAGAGCCTTTACTTTGATAAACTTAGTGTTAAGTTTGTTTTTCGTGGATAGGTACTACAAGCACTAACAGAAGCCCCACAATAATGACGTAGCAATAGTTAAAAAATAGTGTTAAAAGTATTATAAATGATTAAAAGTGTTACAAGTGAAAGTACAATGAATTTCTAAAGCAGAAAATTTAACAAAATGTCTTTAGTAGAATGCTAAAATAACGAAATACATTTGGTTTTATCCAAAATGATATAAGGCAGACAGTAAAGGAAATCAAAGTAACAAAGGAAAATATGTAAAAAGTCATGATAAAAACCCAATTTCCTGTATCAAAAACATCGGATTTCAGGTGAAACATTTTGCTTGAGGGCGCCCTGTCTCCCATTGTACAGCTGTCACAGAATCTAACAATCGTCTGAGGTCTCATTCAGATGATAATCCGGCCATATGCTACACCCGTACGTAGTCAAAGAGCTTGTATCGTTATTGAAAACGGTTTTGATAAAATCTGAAGTTTTTTATAAAGATAGTTTTGCTACTGAAAAACTACTTTTTGGTCGCGATTTTGCCTGATTTTTTAAAATATTTTACATTATTTGGTCAATAATTTGCTACTCAAAATGATTTGCTTTTATCCAAATGAATCCAAATAAAATTATTTTCGGTCTTGCCCTCATTGCCGGGATGGAAAGTCTTTTTTGTTAGCCACCGACTACCCTTCCCAGGCTAGAACATTTATACGATATGGCGACTGGAATAGGAAAGGCTCTGGATCCCAACACAGGCAAATTACTGCATAGCACTTTACAAACTGCGGTCCTGTTGGGACAGATCAATATTTTAAGCTGTGCTCACGCTTATGAGCTACTGGCAGATAAGCAGATGTAATACTCAGCGGATCCGCACAAACACGGGGGAAAACATAATATCAAAATTGAGCACAGTATTTAAATTACACTTTTATTTTTCAGGTATACATTTAATTTGCCACTTTATTTTACAAAACTACAAATCAATCTAACCCCATAGTAAGCAAATTATATGTTTGTGTTTTGGGTGTCAACGCTGCTAATATATAAAATACTTATAAATATATCAGAATAAAATTAATAAATACCCAGACTCGGCGATAAAGACATTTAAATTTTCATCACACAAATGCCTGCAACCCTCGGGAATCTTATATCTACTGGTTTTACGTATTTTACATATCTGTAGAAATAAAACTCATGATATTTTTGGGCTTAAGTCTAACTTAAAGTATAAAATAAAGTATATAGTAGAAAACTATAAATTTTATTTGAAACGATGTATGCTATGGAACTTCACCAAAGGCTGACTATGAAGAGTGTACATTCCTTACGATTGAGGGTTTATCTACTCTTTCATAAATTTTAACTACTTAAATCAAACACCTTTTGGAAATTAGTTATGAGCTTCAAAGTTATATAAATTGTCTGTTCGTACGAAACGTCAAGTTACATAGATTTAAGCAATTTACCTGACTGAAATTCAAGGAAAATGGACCATCTAATAAATTGGACCAGCTTTAAGCTGGCAACGGTCCATTACCTTCTTGTGTTATAGTTCTTGCCATAGGGCAATTTGTATTTTTAATATTTACAGTGCAATAAATTGTAATATGATCTTCGAAATTAGCGTGTTGGTATAAAAAGGGTAATGAATGTGAAGAAAGCTAGACAGGTCTGTCAGGATCGTGAGATTTGGCACTCGATATTCTTTGCCTACTCCGTAATTGAGTGAAGATATGTATGTTTGCGTGTATAATTTAATAAAATCTCAGCGAAAATTTTAAAAATCCAAATCCGATTTTTACATTATGTTGTATAAGTACATAAAATATTTTCCTCCACTTCTCTTCTCGACTTTTCTATAAAACACTAGCTGTTTCCCGCGGCGTTGCCCCCGTGGTCCCACAGCAACATTGTTTCGGGATAAAAACTATCCAATATTTAACGTATTCAAGTTACCCTCTATGTGTGCACCAAATTTCATGGAAATCGGTTCAGCACATTTTTCGTGAAGAAGTAACAAACAAACAAACAGATAAACTTTCGCATTTATAATATTAATAGGATAGACTTGTAGGCAAAGATATCAACTTAAAAGTACGTTCATTTAAGTAGAAAAAAAATAATCGGTTAACAATTGACAGAGAGACGGTTTTTCATTTATTACATTTTTGTAACAAATGAATTCATTAATGGCGGATCATTTTGTTAATGGGTATTTTTCAGTCAAATTGAATTTTTTTCAGTTGTTTTTTTGTTTTGCTGTCATATGTCATCCATGTGGTCATATACGTACCGAAGCACGTATCGGGCTGCTAGTAGTTTATAAAAATGCACAAGTACCACTTGAATAGTTTATGCGAAAATGATTTCTCTGATTGTGATTCATGTTATTAAGAGCTCATTCATTCCCTTCAAAATACGTTAAGAAAATATAACACCTCCACCGCAAAATCTAAATGCTTTCATAACCACCCTATTCACCAATTATTTTTACATACCAAAGCTTAGAGGTCTCATGAAACGTTGATGGTAGATACGCGTAGTGCGAAGCCCATTAGAGTGTCTATGGGTACCCCATTAAATAAACATCGTGCTTCCCCGCTAGTTATAAGCACCCCCTCCACTCAAGCCTGGCTGATACGGCACGCAGTCGGATGCAGGGGCAAAATCAATTTCATTTTTCGACACGTACATTAAGGGTATGAAAGTAGAAGACCGCAGATTTTATTTTCATTATACTTAATGGGATGTATTTGAGAGTTTCTAATACAATTCTTGATGAATCTGAATGTGTTATATAAGAATAGGTATGAAGTTTAATCATTTATTGCTTCTGTAATCGAATACATTTTTAATGAATATGAATGTATGAAATAATGTGTTGTTTGAAAATTTGTCTTATGTTATCTTTGTTTATAAGTTTATTAAGGATTTGGAAAATTCCATTTTCATTAAATTGGGGCATTTAATGGTATTTATTTGAAAGGATCTAATATTTTTTTTGATGAATCTGAATGTGTTATACAAGAACAGGTGTGAAGTTTGATAATTTGCTGTTTATTTTATAATAATAATAATCATATATATCTTAAGCGTTGAAATATGATTACGTGAAGCCAGATGAAGTTTGTTGTATTGGTTTCATATGTAACTTTTGTTTAAATATTTATTTAGGTATTGGTAAATTTTATTTTAATTTTCATATGAATAAATATGATAACGTGAAGCCAGATGAAGTTTGTTGTATTGGTTTCATATGTAACTTTTGTTTAAATATTTGTTTAGGTATTGGTAAATTTTATTTTAATTTTCATTATGTACTAGCTGTCCCGGCGAACGTCGTTTCAATCATTCAGTTCGTATGGAAAAAAAATTAAGTATTATTTTTTCCCCACCCTGCAATTTTCACAGTTTTTCTTTTCATAAGATTCTGTTTCCAAAAATTAATAAACACAATAAAAAAAGAATTAACCAAGTCGTTCAGAAGTTATACGCTTACCAATACATTCAGCTATTTATTTTTATATTATAGACAATGATTATGTGATTAATTTTTATATATGTGTTAAAGTTTATATTACTTTAGAAATAGTCCTATCTTTAGTCTATTATATTTTTATGATATAAAATAAAATGTTATAAATATTATTTGTACTCGTATATCGTTATAAAATCTTTGTTTTTCACACTTTATACAGGTAATTATGTAGACCTTTTATTGTTGTTATTATTATTATTAGAATTACCTTTTGTATTCTATTTTAGTTTCTTTTGTAAATTTAGAATCTTAACTGTTTTTTATTAACTGTAATCTTTTTGTATTGTTGTAGAATGTGTTTTTTCTGTTGTCAATTGAATGTTTTTACCCCATGAATGTTTTTGTCACCATTAGCCAGGATTAACTGGGAGAAAATGCTTTTTTGGCATTAAGTTCACTTTTGCACATTTATTTTAGTGCAATAAAGGATTAAATGAATAAATAAAAAAATGAAACGTGTTAGACTCCTAATGAATTTCTTGATGAATCTGAAAATGTGAAACAAGATGAGATTTGGTGAAATATTTTCATAAGTGATCTGTGTTCATATTATATTTATTTAGATACTAGCTGATCCGGCAAACGTTGTTTTGCCATATAAATCACGATTGATCAGTTATCGACCCGGGATAAAAAATGATTAAATTACTAAAATGACTAATTAAAAATAGGGGTTGGTGATACAGGGTGAAAATTTAGGGTTGTATGTATTTTTATTTGCTATATCATAAAAAAATAAAAACAAAAAATTTTGTCTGAAAATTACAAAAAAAATTTAGGGGTGGACCATCCTTAACATTTAGGGGGATGAAAAGTAGATGTTGGCTGATTCTCAGACCTACTCCATGTGCTCACAAAATTTCGTGAGAATCGGTCAAGCCATTTCGGAGGAGTTCAAGTTCGAACCCCGTGACACCAGGAATTTATATATTAGACAAGCTGCCTGTTCCGGCTTCGCTCGGATAGTTTTTTTTTTCTAAATTGAGATGTAAATCCTATCTTTCAAGTTGGATCAAACTGCATACGGTGTGCAAAATTGATTGAAATCGGGTAAGTGGTTTAGGAGTCCATCACGGACGAACAACGTGACACGTAATTTTTATATATTAAGATTAGTATTGATTTCTGTTTTCATTTTACATAACAAAATGTAAGTGAGAGGAGGTCTTAATACTACAAATGATGAATTTGAATGTCTGATAGAAGAATAGATAAATTTTAGTAATTTATTGCATCGAATCGATCACCTGATCGATCACTCACTCGATCTAAACGTATGAATTAAGATGAAGTTAGGTGAATTGATGACCAATCTTTCTTCATTTGTACTTTTATAAGTGATAAAACAGCACAGATGTCACAGAAGCGCCGCAGTTCTACTATCGGGATCTAATGCCTATCGTGCAAGTCTACTGGCTACCCAGACAAATTGATCCAAACGAAAATAACTTAGAAACCTTCAAGAAAAGAGCGCACTCATTCTTTAAAGGTCGGTAGCGCATCTGTATCATACTCCTGGTGTTGTGGATATCCGCGGACTGCCATGATCACTATCGATCAGGTGACTCAATTGCTTGTTTGCCTCTTCTTATATAAAAAAAACTTAAACTTCAAATACCATTTTGTTAAATGTTAATAGCTTTTCTCATTCCACAGGCCTTTGAATTATTATGTAATTTTTACGTAGATTGAGAGACTACATTAACAAGATAAACTCCTTTGAAAGCCTTCGAAATGCATACATTACAATTTGCAACACCGATTTACTGAGGTTTTGGTCACAGTAATTCGTACTGATATCTTAGTTTTAGATCAAAGTTCGCTCGCTCTCTTTCATTACTAAGAGGACAGATATATATGTTAACATTCATTTGTATTTAAAAGAAAAACATGCTCTATGCATTTGGAATAAAGTTGAATATCCCCTGACAGTTTTTAGAATAGGAAATATAAGCTTTCAGTACTCTGTTTTATTGGGATTGATCCTCTCTACAAGACGGACGAGTACGGACGAGACTGTCCTGCACTTATCTAATTTTATTGTCACTTATCGACGAATAAACCCTCTGCTTAAGCTGTTACGGAAAAACCAGAAGATTTTGTCATTGCGGATATCTTTCAAAGGATCTCTTGATTTGTAAATGGTTTAGCTGAAGAATTATTGATTATTATTATTAGATTAAAATATGCGTAGCTCAATTATATCAACTTCATTGTCATTCAACATATTTTACAGGATTTTATTACATTTTAATTAATTACAATATTTTGGTTATAGTCTGCTCCAAACGTAAAGAAAATAACGGCCATTGACCTTTGAGTATAAAACAGGGCCAATCAACATTTTTCGACAATGGAAATTAATTTTAATACATCTAAGGTTTCACTTGCAGCAACTATATTGAAACTATATCCAAAAATTTTTATAAAAAACATTCTGTATTCCTAGACATATTATCTGCTATAATTATCGCCTCGTTGGTCGCGTAGCTAGCGTACACGCCTATCTACATCGAACAACGGCGAGGCTCGGGCTTGATTCCCGACGGGGGCAAGCAACTGTGTGATGAACATTTAGATGTCTGCATTTCCGGGCCTGGCTGTATATATAATTTATTCTGGTATCTATTTAAGTTTTCTATGTAATAGCATCGTTATCCAACACCCATGACACAGCATATAATTTGCTCACTTTAGGGTTAGATTAAATTTGTGTAACTTGCCAGAAATATTTATTTATTTATTTAATCAAGCAAAACAAATTTACTTCCTCATTTTCACGAAAATGATAACTATTGAACATATACTTACGCATGCACTAACTCACGGATACACGTACGCATACATGAACCATACACATCCATTACTATAATCTATAATTATACTTAGAATTTCTATTAGAATTAGAATTAGAAGTACATTATACTTAGAATTAGGCAGAAAAGTAGTTAATAGACACAACATAATGTAGCTGATTTGTAATATCAATATTTTTATATTATAATGTGCCGAAACTTATATAGCCATAAATATAGGTTTGCCATGTCTGTATGAACTCAGCACTCATCTCGCCTCTTACCACGAAGCGCGTTTACTGCGTAAACTATAGCATAGTATTATCAATTTGCTTATGTTCGTTTGGAACAGATAATTATAGTAATGCATATGTATGGTTCATGCATGCGTACGTGTATTCGTGAGTTAGTGCATGCGTAAGTCTGTGCATCCTTGATTTACGCACGTGCATGCATATGCCCAAACTTGTCACTGTGTTTTTTGTCAATGTGCAATGATATTTACAATTTACAAAATATTTTCCTCAAGTTTCATATTCATTGAGTTTCAAAAACCACGGCATTGAGGTGCGTGCGTGCGTGCGTGCGTGCGTGCGTGCGTGCGTGCGT
>NJDC01011910.1:0-21351 GCA_002245475.1 Calephelis virginiensis | reverse complement strand
CCCCCCCCTTGGCGACGCCCTTGTACCCATAATTATACTTTATAAAATATAAAGGCGAAGGTAGAGGTATATTCTGAGCTTATTTTTCAGTTGTTAGGTTGTGGCAGTTACTTGTACCCATTAGCATGGTGGATAAAATGATATTAAGATTCGCAACAACATAATTGCAATTTAGCAATTATGTTGTTACATCATTGTTAGTGTGATTATATTCAAAAGTATCATCCGGTCGATCATCGATCGGAAACGTCATCGAAAGCCAGAAGCGATACGTATCTCAAGTTGAGAATATTTTTGTATTGTATTGAGGCCAGCAGAATCTGGTGCATTTTGACCCCAAAAGACATAAGTTATTGCGATTTCCATCAAGAAGTCTTCCTTTGTTGTATCCCCTCGATTTAAGAGAGTTTCTTTAACTGCAATAGCCTGTATTGGTATACTCGGCGTTGACATTACGAGTGATGTTCCTTTTCGTGGTCAGATGAGAAGGCCACAATAGCCTCTAAATATCTAGGTGTACTCAGTAAAGTGAGACAGTCCTTCATACAGACCCATCGCTTGCAACTTTACAAAGTGCGAATTCGACCATATATGGAGTACTGTTCTGTACCAAATCATTTCTTTTGATCACATCCGACAAAGAGCGTTTTAAATTGTCAATGACGTTGCAATTACTAATTGCTTTGACCCTTTGGCGTTGCGTAGAGATGTTGGGTCTTTAAGTCCTTTCTATAGCATGTAAAATGGGGAATGCTCTGAGTGGAAAACTTAGGTAGAGTATAAGGCGGAGGCATACATAGCTAGAAAGAAGCCTATTCATTCTTAATTTGAATACTCCAAAAATTTACTATTCGGATGAAAAAAAAGGCAGAGAACTCCAGTCCTTTGTAGTACAAACAAAAAATGAACTGGCAAATCTCTTTGTACCCACATGTGCGGGGAATATCTACCATATAAGCTGTAGCTTGCGACGCGTCTGTAGTTTCGGTATAAAAATAGAGACGGTAGAATCAAATTAAGCAGAACCTGTGCGCATTCTCCGTACTGTATCCTGTAGAAGATCGATAGACATGCAACTCTACGACGATGCTCAAGACTAGTCGATCTGAAATCACATAGTTTGGAGTCTTCGATTGGTCGGTCAATTGATTTCAAAGCAGCAGATCCAGCTCTCAAGTGACAATAGTATTCCATACACGTTCGGCCGTTGTTTGATGTAACGTAAGCAATTGTCCCGGTGTTGAATACTATTTCACCCTGACTAGAATCCCAAGTTTCTTAGCCGCTGTTTTAGCTATGAACTCGAGAAAGGTTTCGAAATGGAGTCTAGCGAAAACTTCAGTACTCAAAATTTGCAAATGATCAGCAATAATTTGTGTTAGGTGCATCTCTGAAGTATGGATATATAAAACGCACACTTTTTTGTGGAAAAAAGACAATCTTGAGGTTTAGAGGCATTAATGCTTATTTGTTATTGCCTGCCTGCACTTCTTTTGATCCCTCCTTTTGATCCATGATTACTTTCCATCAGGTTTGGAGGAAAATTTTAATTTAAAAAAATGGTTTTATATATCAGTACGTATACAAAAATGTTTAAATATGCGAATTAAAATGAATGTTTTCTTTATTTTTTTTTCCACTTTTCATTTTGAAAAAAAAACCCATTAAATAGCCTTTCCTTTAACCAAATTCACCATCACACGTAGTTGGGGGCAGTTTTGTACAACTATCAATATAAAAAAATAGAAAAATAAGTCTGCTATGTTTTTTATTCGCCTAAATCATATGACACTAGTTGCCTTATATCTGAATGCCTTTAGACTTACTTTCAAATTATACCTACGGACTATACTTTTTCACCATGTATGTCACGTGAAATATGTCACTTTAAGTAAGCTTCATACAAAATTCAGGTTGGCTATGCATCTATGGAAGTCCTGCCTCTTATTACGTAGTACCTATTTAAATAGTCTTTGATTGGGGGCGGTGTAATGGTGTTGAACGCGGGCGCTCTAACAGCTAGCGGCGGGCTTGCAAATGGCTGCACAGGCCATAGCACACAACCATCAGTAGTCAATGACCCATGCAACATATTATTATGCTCGCCTTCCGGCTAGGCTTGTGAATGAGGCAAGCGGCAGCAGGAGAGGTAGATGGCAGGCAGGGGACATACCAATACATAGTATAAAACAAAGTCGCTTTCTCTGTCCCTATGTCCCTTTGTGTGCTTAAATCTCATCAAAAAAACCGCATCAAAATCCGATTCGTACCTGAATCGGATTTTGATGCGGTTTTTTAGATAAAGTTATTCAAGTGGAACGTTTATACATATATTTGATACCCGTGCGAAGCCGGGGCGGGACGCTGGTTTATTGATAAAATAAAAACTTACGTATAGCACAAACTTTAATAACTGCAAAATATTTTGCCAAAGAAAAAAAGAAGAAGCATTCAGACTGACAACTGACTATGGGTAGTATTACATTATCAATAATATCACGATACCATGATAATATTGATTGTGTAATATGCTGTATCGCGGTATTATGATAATATCACAAGATTTCTGGAAATCTTGAAATCCATGATATTCAGGGGGCGTGGCTTCAATAATATTGAAATGTAAGCGCATCGAGGTATTTTATGTCAGTATTCGCTTGCAGCCATGACGGAACAATGTGTGAGTAGTGGCGATGTGTGACAAAATACGCATACGCTGTTTCGTTGACAGTAATATTAACGAAGGAAATAATGACTTAAAAGAATGTATTCTCATATATGAAACGTGTCCAGCTCTGTGGAACCATAAACATAAATATTTTAAAATTATTGCCGAAATCGTTTACATCGCCACCCAAGATCATTTATTGTGTGATATTTAGGTGTGTTTTTTTTATATTTTAATGGAAGGCAAACTAGCAGACAGTTTTCCTGATGGTAAGAAATTCATGCCGTCTAGAAACACCAAAGTCAGTAGTGGTCTGTTGCCAACTAGAGGCTGAGATGTTAAGCCTCGACCCAAAGTAAGTTTATCAGCTACCTAACCCTCCGAACCGGAATACGTCAACGGCAAGCATTGACGTTATGGCGACAGAAATAGGCAAGGCAGTGGTACCAATCTGGACGAGTTGCTGTGAAACTCTATCACCTAGTACGATGTCACGGTGTTAGTGATTCTAATCCTATGCTCGCCTTTTACGGGCTGACTGGCCGAAAGGATGATCTATTCTGCAAAGGAGTCCGGCACTTTCTCTTCTCTTTAGATTTCAACGTTAATACGAGTATTATTGCTGTAGCTGCTTTTCTACTGTTATCCATGTAGAATTCGGATTAACTTAATTTTAATCGAATGTGAAACACAACTTCACTCTAGTACTTTCAACTGTATACTGATGATGATATTATTGACAAATGTAATAGCCCATTTCAATACTTGCGCTATCGCGATATTAGGATCATGATAATATTGACAATGTAATACGCCCCTATGAGGAATGTCACAGGCGTAAATCGATTATTTTTAAAGTACCTAGGTACCCGTTTTTTTTTTATTTTTATAGTGGTGGTCCATTATGAGCACAGAAAAATAATACTCACAGATTAAGAGTTATGATATTCATATTCATATTTTATCATTTTAATTGATTACGAAGATGTCTTGATATATCTCGATTATGATCATTAATGAAGAAGATCTTAATTAAGAGAATCGAATAGGGACGTAGTAACAATTAACAAATAAGATTTAGTAGGTAATTAATAAACAGCTAAGCGAGAATTCATTAAAAACTTCGTTTTTATAGCGTGAAATAAATCGTAGGCTGTCTGATAATATATTAAATCACATCCTTTAGCTTCGATTTTCGTTTTTAAATCACTTTTAATGTTTTGTATATGGACACTGTCTTTAAACATTGTATAGTTGTTAGCAAATTACAGTAGCACTATTTAAATTATACGCATCGGCTATATTCGTCAAGCTTTCGAAATGCGGATGTATTTTAAAGATATCTGTATAGAGTTTTTATTATATAATTAATCATTTTGCTTAAATTTAGATTAGGTCAACCAATTTAAAAACAGAAGTAAAAAAAGTAAAAAGCCGAAGAGCATAATTTAAATTTAAAATAGTAGTACTATACTTTAATTACTGTTTTGTAGTAAAAATAAACTTAGAATTTTGTAGGCTAACCGAGCTTTCTTCTTTCATTAAATGGAGGATTTTACCTCTTCATTTCCTCATCACTTATTGACATCTTTGCATTTCTAGGTGCCTCTTTTGTAACATTTTATGTTTTTTCAAAACTTTCCAACAACCATTGACTACTTAGGTCCTTTAGGCACACACTTCCTAGCTTATTTCAAATTTGACTCTCCTGATGATATATGCTTCCTACACTTGGACCTTGCAAGTTTTTCACTCTCAATTCTTTCAAGTCCTCCAAATGGTACGTTCAAACTTCTTCCACTTTTTAAATGGACTCCTATATTTGCTTATAATTAAATAATAGTCTGATTTAAGAGTCACGCCCCTGTAGGCTCTCCTGCTTATTAATAAACCCTTCTTGGCACGACTGTTAACCATAATCAAGTCTATGACGCTCATTGGAATTGGATCATTCCTTCTCAATAAGTATATTATACAAATGCGTGACCTTCTGCTGAAATATTGTCTTACATACAAGAGATCACCACAAGATCTAAAATCGTTTCCTTTTCATTCCTATCCATCAATTCAAATCACCACTTAAAAATACTATTAACGTTGTTATTATTTGAAATTCTGATACAATCTCAGAATGATTTTTTTATTGTTTATTTATTGAGGATATAATTTGTATTTGGTGACTTATGTATGAAAGAGATACTTCTCTATGTCTACAAAAATAATCGGTTTCTACTCTAAAATCGGTTTTTAAGGGTTTTGCAAAACCGGATTTTTAAAGTTTTTATCAAAAAAATAGTTGACACCTCTATTTGTCATTAGTGTCATGTATGTCTTGGCTAACAGTTTTTATTTTTGTTCTGAAAAGTGAAAAATATTTCATTAATGGATAATACGTTTTATAATAAAGTGTTGATCTGAAATTACACAAAAATGGCAAATACCGGCTTATTACCTTTTGTAAGAGGTGTTGATTTTACCTGTAATGATTTCAGTGTAAGTATACTTAAACTTCTAAACAAAATAGTATGATATCATCTTTAACCTTATTTTGGATGGACTTAATGATTTTCATTCCAGGGTGACCAATTCCCCGATGCTATTCGTTACATGACTGGCTTACAATGGCTCAGGCTGGATAAAACAAATTTGGATGATATCCCAGAAGAGCTAGGAAAACTTATGAAATTGGTAAACAACTTTTATTATGTATATTTGTCCTTTGTTTTAATTACTGTTTAAAGTTATGTGAATTGTTTGTGTTGTTAATTAAATAACAATTTTTAATATAATTACTTGATTTAAAATCATATCAAATTTTTAGAATAAGAGTATTTGACTGGTGTTTTATTAATAATAAGCTGCCTAGTGCATAGAATGCAGTTCAATAAGAAAGGTGTGTGAACTTATTTTTAAATAAATCTGGTTTCTCTAAAGTTAGGTGGGTGAATTCATTTTTAATTTATTAACTTATCAAAAAATAACATAGCTAATGAATAATCTATGCATTTAAAATCAACTTTTGTTACGAAACCACTTCCTTAAATGCAACTTTTTATATTGCAATCATACAAAATCCATGCATGTGACAGAACATATTTGCACAATCTTGATTTTTTGGGTAAGCCCAAAATATAGTGTTTAAGTTGCAATATATCATGGAGTTTTTAGAATAGCAGAGTGATTATTTCACCAATGTTTCTGTTATTAATGGATCATTTGATTTTTAATAAAATTAAAAAATAGTCATATACCCTTTTGTTTATTTTCATTTGATGATATATTTTATTTTGAAAAAGCTTCTAGCATAATGACATATGAGAGTCTATAAAAACACAGTTTTTAATTTAATACTTCCCCTATGTTAGCATAAAAATTTAATTTTTGTCCAGCAGGAGATCAACCCATGTGTTAAGTAATTAATTTTTGTTATTTTAAACAAATTGATATTATCTGTAATCCTACTTTAATAAGTAAATTTTAAGATAAACCTATATCTATATTTATAGAAACCTGATTACAATTGAAGGGTTGAGTTCAAGAATGTTTTTTTTATCTTTATTTATAGGCTTTAGTTGTGAAACGACTATGCCAGCCTTATGCATAATATCTTAAACTAAATAAATCAATAAGTATAATACAAAAAAAAACATAACACCAAACAAACTTAATCTAAAACATTTAAATAAAGAAAACTAGCATTAACTTTCGTTACTTCTAATTTTTGTTAGTACCTCAAATAAATTAACTAGACACAAACATATTAATGAGTTCGGCTTAGTGAGAATGGATGAACTAACAAATATGTGATTTGACACAAATAAATTTTAAACATGGCGCTTGTTAAAAGTTAAAAGAGTTTTTGGCGAAGTAATCCATTTTTATATTTCAACTGAGATAATTATAATATTTTATGAAGGTTTAATTAATATTCAATCTTTTTTGTACTAGCGATCTCAACGTCTGTGCCAGTTAAACTGTTTTTAGACTGTATATCTCTTGTTATTTTGAAAAGGGCATTAGATAGATTATTTCTTTCTGAATCGAACTATACCAATAACTAATTTATGAAAAAAAAAAACAGTTAAACCATTCTCGAACTCAACCCTTCAATTGTTCACATAGTATTGTGATATAGTAGTACTTAAAAGTGTATTAAATCTTTAATCCTAAGTATATTTTCTAACTAGCTGTCCCAGCAAACTTCGTCACACCCTTTTTCACACCGTCATACTTTTTAAACTTTCCCTGGACTTGAAAAAATAATTCAAAACCAAAATTAGCCAAATTGTTTCAGTCATTTTCAAGTTTTATTGAGACTGACAATCAGCAATTGATTTTTATACATATATGTAATGATATAAAATATGTAATAAATAATGAAAAATATCTGTCACATAATAGAAAATTTGTCAAATATTGATATATTTAGTTATGTGTCAGATCTTTTACAATAGATTTATATAACACAACTTTAAAGTGCCCACATACACTGTATTACATTTTTTTAAGGAAAATTTATCATTGAAGAAAAATAATTTGGAGAAGTT
This sequence comes from Calephelis virginiensis, assembly GCA_002245475.1. NCBI lineage: Eukaryota > Metazoa > Arthropoda > Insecta > Lepidoptera > Riodinidae > Calephelis > Calephelis virginiensis. The sequence continues at coordinate 14,136 of NJDC01011910.1, read as the reverse complement.
ATTTGGAGAATTAACAGAGTTAAAATGCTTACGTTCTCTAAATGTAAGGCATAATAAAGTAAAAAGCTCTGGAATCCCAGCTGAGTTGTTTAGATTAGAAGATTTAACAACACTAGACCTATCTCACAATAGGCTAAAAGAGGTACCAGAGGGATTAGAGAAAGCTAAGTCATTACTTGTCTTGAATCTAAGTCACAATAAGTAAGTAAAATTTGTATTGCAATAGGAAAATGTTCAGAATGTGGAAAGAATGACAGATGAAAGATTGAAGATAGAAACACAATAAGATTGCTAATGGATGTAGGTACCTGGGTAGACATAGGATGATATTTTACAGTCAAATCGCTCAGGTTTAATCTGAAAGTGGAGTCAATGATGATGATGATGGAGTCAAGGGCTCCGGAATCTGCTTGTTTGTATAAAAAAAGAAACATATGTGGAGGAAATTGTGACATTTGGCACATGACCTCCGTCTACCCTGTGAAGATCTTGGCGTGGATATATGTAGGTGTGTATGTACAATAGGGATGAATGTTATATTATAATAAAAAAGTTTACTAGACAAATATAGGAATAATACAGGTTTAAAATTTCAATACATTTTTGTAATTTTGACATTTGAACAATATATATTTATATACTTACGTCAAAAAAGAAATAAACTATTTTATTGTTTCATTTTCCTTTATGTTATTAAAAAAAATCTATGCTTATTTAATACCTTTGCAGAGAGAGAGTTTTTTTTTTATTTTGAATTGTTTGCAAAATAAAATGGTCTTAAGTTCCATTTTGTGTTTTTATGAAAATATTTAAGTTGTATGGAATGATCTCAACCACAGTGAGCACACATTATTTTGTTTCTTACTCAATTCAATTGACGAAAATAAATAAAAAAATGTGTTTTCAGAATAGAAAGTATACCACCGACACTATTTGTACAGTTAACAGATTTGTTGTTTCTGGATTTGTCTAACAACATGTTGGAGACATTACCTCCCCAGACTAGAAGACTGGCGAACTTGCAGACCCTTATACTAAATGATAATCCTCTTGGGTTATTTCAACTAAGGTGAGTGTTCTGTGTGTGCCATATTATAATTACTTTGTTCTGTAAACCTATGAAAATATGAAATTATTTTTTTTTAGATTATAAAAAAAAACAAGCTTATAAAACATGTGTTATTCTTTTTTAATTATTTATTTGTTTTTTTTTTCAGACAATTGCCTTCTCTTCAAAGCTTAGAAACCCTTCACATGCGCAATACACAGAGGACTGTAGCTAATTTGCCTACTTCCTTGGATACTCTTTGCAACTTATCTGACGTGGACCTGTCAAAGAATGCTTTAACTAAAGTCCCAGATGCTTTGTACACATTACAGAGTTTGAAAAGACTGAATTTAAGTGACAATGAAATAACAGAAATATCATCAGGTATGGTTCAAATCATTTAAAATTTATTTGTAATATGTCTATATACTTATAAATATTCGATAGAGAGATTGCTGCAATAAAACATAGTTATAGTATAAATAGTTATTATACATAGAGTAGTGGAGACAGCCTTACATGTGTCCATCGCAAAAAAGAGAATTCAAATGAGGATACCTGACTGCCTCACTTTTTTCCACTTGTGTTTAGACAATGGATTACTAATTTTCCATATTATTATTTGTTGGATACTTGTTCTCACGGGCCTGTCTACCTCTACCTCCTTTCTCCCCTATTCTATGTTTAGTAATTCTATGGTAGTGAGTCCTTTTCATACTTCCAAAGATACCTTTAAAAAAGCCATTAACAACCATTACCAAGTAACAACCATTGAAGATGTAAAAGCAAGCAAGTTCTTGTTCTCACAGAGTGCATTATTGTTATGTAAATGATTTATGAAAATAAGACTATTATTTACTAATATATATTATCATTACCTTATCCCATAGATTACATCGCCTTCTTATAAAGATTAGCCTACCCTTGCAGCTTTATTAACACTGCATTAATTCATAATTCTTTTCCCTTTCCACTTCATTAGTTATAATCAAATAGCTTAAATTTAATCTTGAACCTTTGTCTTTCATTCACTGAAAACCAAATTAAGTATTTAAATATATTTTCAAAGCACAAACATCTATTTTACAGTTTTGTATTGACCAAAGTATTTGTTGTATACAGTGTGATTCGCATTAAAGTGCAACCCCGAAAATGGGTGAAAGTAGACCCGAAACTATTGACGAAAATGGGTCCAAAAAATTTCTAAAAAAAATTTTTTTTTCGAATTTTGAACTCTATGTACAAATAAATTTATTCCTCTCAAACTAGCTGGCCGATTTTGATGAAATAAACGACAAATTAATGCCAAGTATTTAGTGATGAGGGTAAAACAAAAAATAGCAGCAGGCCACCGCACCAGTATAACAAAGGAATAAAAAAAGAGTCTCTACCTGGATTTGCCCATTCTGAGTAACAATGAACTTTAGAAATTCGTGACTCCTGTATTTTTAGAGATATGATGTTTGATTGTTTTTTTTAAAGCTAATGCAGTCAAAAATAACAATAAATTGTAAAACAAATGAAGATGTAGTAGTTTATTTCGTCGAAATTTGAGTTGATTGAAAAATACAGTGAAAAAAGTAATTTATTTTACAAGAATTAAAAAAAAATGAAGTATTTAAAGCCATTTTTTGTTAATTTTTTTATATATTTTGTCCTCATTGCTTAATACTTGGCATTGATTTGCCGTTTATTTCATCAACATCGGCTAGCTAGTTTTGGGCGAATAAATTTATTTGTACGTAGAGGTCAAAATTCGGTAAACAAATGTTCGGTGGGGATAAAAAATTAGGTTTTTTTTAGAATTTTTTTAGGCTCATTTTCGTCGATAGTTTTCGATCTAATTTCACCCATTTTCGGGGTTGCACTTTAACGCGGGTCACCCTGTATATGTATTGACCAACTGACCAAAGTTGGTTGAACTTGGTTTCCAGAAGTTAGTACTCAACTTGAATATGCAAACGTAAAACAGGAAAAATTACAAACATGAAAACAAAAACACCTGGATACAACTGTATCATGTAAATAGTACATATAAAAATTTGTTAGAAAGATTAGTGATTGATTTTTAACCGACTTGGAAAAAAAGGAGGCTGTTCTCAATTCGGTCGTTATATATTTTTTATGGATGTACCGATTGAACCGATTTACGTAATCCTTTTTTTGTTTAATGCAAAATAGTTTCGAATTGTTCCCATAAAAAATTTATTAAGGTAGGCCCATTAGTTTTTATCTTAAGAGCATTTTTTATGTACTTTCACCTATCCCGATGTATATTTTTATTAAATTAAGTCATATCAGCAATAAACTAAAAAGTATTAAATAAATAAATTAGTTATTTTTTTCACCTTCATCAGTATCTAAACAAGGTAAAAAGAGGTTGAGGAGCATAATGTCATTATTAAAATTAATCTGTGGTAAAATTAATACGATAACATCACCTATACTAAACTTTGTTGTATAATAAAGTGGCGAGTGAATGTAGATGTATCAGGATGTAAATTAATACTTATGTCAAGATTTACTGTCGTGCATCGCTGCACGTCATATAATTTAAAGTAGTATTAACTATCAATTAGTGCTCGACAGGACCTGTAATTTAATCGCAGTAAAGCTGCGAAAAAACAACTTTGAGTCCAATAAATGTCTCATCTAGTGTAATGAATAAATATTAAATATAAGGTTCTCATATTCAAGAAACGAGCCGTTTTGCTTGCGAATGGTAGTTTTTTGTACGAATAGTCTAACATTTATACTACGGTCCGCTGGGATCCCTTCATGAGATCCAGAATTGGTGGAAATAAGGCCACCTCGAAAGTACGCTCTTTCAAATAAAAAAAAAAATCGGTTTAGAAGCGACGAAGAAACAGATTGAAAAAAAATACGGGAGTCGTACATATAACATACTACTTTTTCGAAGTCAGGTAAAAATAACTAAATATTAGCTTTCTAGACAGCCTTACGTCCCACAGACAATTTTACATGCTTCATTTAGTGTTAGGGAAAAATTTACGCTTCTTGTCAACGCATTGTTTTTAAAAGTCAAAATCGTTACTTGCTAGACTTCTCTGTGACCAAAGGTACTTATTTTTTAAAAAACGGTGTACATTTTATTATTAATGGTAATGTTACAATTATTTGCACATTAGATTGTAATGAAAAATACATATAAGATAGGTTTTTTAAGAAAATAAACAGAATTATAATTAATAAGTATAGGTAACGTAATCGGGACAGTTACACCATTAATTAACGGCTTACCGACTTTAGTTATCTCTGATTTGTTGAATTCATCTTGGCCAAGACAAAAACAAAAAATAGTACCTAAACCGTAAAATAATTTTAAAGACATGAAATGTGCTGTTACCAAAGTCATCGGGCCAGCTATTTTAGATATTACGTACATGTTTAGGTACCCATTGTTTTTAGATAAATAAAAAAAAATCATCCAAAACTTACTAAAGTTGAAGAACTGAAATTAGTTTTCCGTGAGATTTATACATATAAAATTTTAAAAGAACTATGTCTAATAATCTTATTTCAATTATTTGTATTTAAAAACTATGTTAAAATTTTTAACATTATGTTAAATCAACTTGTCAAACAACCAACAGAAATGTGCTAGTTTCACAAGAATTTTATTGGGTTGTTAAAAATTACACAATTTTAATGAAACAGCTGCTTTGTTTTTATAATTAAGCCCTAAAAATTCTTTGATAAAGACATACTTGTTGGATAATTTTGTACAACGTTCTCTTCGTTAGTTTAGTGTTGTAACATGTTGCTTAATATTCCGCATTCCGACTTTTATTTTGCCGTCCGTTCGATTTACCGTCGTATTCGGTCGGTATCACCTAAGTGCGCATTGCGACCACCAAATACATATTAATATTTCCTCTACATTTTCCTTGAGTTTTTTGATTACGTCGCCAAATGTTTTTTGTAAATAAATATTAGTAATAAATGCTAGTTACCATTTTTTTTGACAAAATGCGATCCGAGTAAAATTCCCGTTTTTATGCAAAAAAATATTTTATTTTTATTTAGTTGTCTTTGAATGTAACACTTAATTTTGCACCCTGCTCGTAAAGGCAATATAGGCATAGTGCAAAATTATAAACCATCCACAGGAAAGCTGCGACTATGCAGTTTCAACATAATCGCAAACATGGCAAAAACTCATTTTTTTCTGAGTAAAATCTATGATTAAAATTTATTTTTTCTTTAAAACATCGCTACATATGTGGGCTACTACCACAAAAAAAACAATTGCTGAAATCCCAGACTTTCAGAGATATGCATTTTTTTATAAGTACCGCTTTAGTACCGGGTTTTGGCCAAAGTTCTCGTTAAATTTTTTTTGTATGCTTATACTAGCTGTTCCTAAGTATATAGGTATTTTTAAAATATCGCCTCTGTGGTCTAGTGGTGAAGTATTAACATTAACCACATGAGTTCCCAGGTTTTTTTAAATTTTAAAATAAAAACTATTTTGTCTGGTAATGGATAAGAGCCTGGTAGGTTAGTAAACCTACATTAGCAGTTAGTACCTTCAGCTAATAGGGGAGACCAGGTTTTACCTCTGCATACCTCTACGGCGATACAAATCATTAATGCAACTGAATATGAATGTGTGTTTTATGCAAATTAAAACAAACTTAATTCAACAAAGCCTCCAAAATGTTTAGTGTATATGTGAGTGCGTACGTCCATACGTGCACGAGTTCTAGCGTGCATGAGTGTGTCCGTACGTGCGTGCATACATGTATGTGTGATTTAGTTCAAATTTTGTTTGTTCAAAACTAGTGAACGATTAGCTTTGTAAAGAAAATAACACATGAATTCATTCAGGCGTAAGTTCAGTAATGTCTTCACGCAAACATAATAATTAGCATGTGTTTATGGTCTCTAGACTGTAATTATTAGTTGCAAATCTCATGATTTATGCCGTAATTGTTTCTTCATTCGTGTTTTCACTTACATTTGTCTACAGTAAACTTTTACTGTGTTTCTTTAATAGTCAGTTGGTGTTTTTTTTTTAATTTATGAGAAATAAGATAGCATCAAAATTGTTCGTATGGTGTTTAAAAGATTATAGAAGAAAGCTTAGAAACATATAGAGGGAGAGAACGTTTTTGTTTTAAACTATGTAGTGAGTAGTGATGACTATGACAGATATAAATAAAAAAATGATCGCTTTGCATATTATGAGAACAATAATATTTAAAGACCTAGTGCTAATTTTTCTTACATAAATATATCTGGTTTTAACCTTCCTATTAAAACCACCTACTAATAGATAATAATATTACTACTACTACTGAAAGCACAAGGGTGCCTCGTCAAGGGGGTAATATTTATCATTATGGATTCATTTTCCTTTTGTAGCAATGGATATTTGGCAAAAGCTGGAAAGCCTTAATTTATCAAGAAACAACTTAACTGCTTTGCCAGCTTCGTTGTGCAAATTGCAGAACTTGAGGAGATTACACATAGATGACAATAAACTGGATTTTGAAGGCATCCCTTCTGGTATAGGCAAACTTGGAAACTTGGAAATATTCTCCGCCGCAAATAATTTGTTAGAGATGATACCTGAAGGGCTTTGCAGGTAATGTTTCTAGAGTTTAGAAAACATTAAAGTATTTATTCGCGTATAGTATCGCGTTTAGTTTAGTCGCGTATATTTAGTATTTTATGATCGCGTACGACTACGACTATAATCAGAGTACAAAAATAATTTGGGGTAGTACAACTGCAAAAACCGACTTAAACTATTTCGTTAGATACCACGTCGCGATTTGATAATTCTTTTTTCGAATGATTGCAAATGAATCCGAAATGGTCCCACATAAATGTTATCATCATTCGACTTGTGGTTTTTGAGTTATACTCAATAATGCATAAACTTTTCTTTTTATGGTGACAACCAATGAGGTCGTCATAATGATATCTTTCTAAAAAAAAGAACCATTAAAATTCGGTTGGCTATTGATTGAGTAATCGCGTAACAAACATAAAAATATACAGTACAATATATAATAAAAATATACAGTCGTATTCCTCCATTTTGAACTCGGTTAAAAATAAAGAACTACTTTTAAAGTCTGCGACAAACGCCTACGTTTGATTGACGGTTGTTTTAAGCTAGAAACATATTATTGGACGCGGCTTATAGCCGCGATACATTCTTGCGGTACTTAGCCTGCGGACGCATATCAACGTATATTTCACAAAGAACTGTAGACGAAGAAACATGCCAAGTAGTAAGACAGTAACGACTATTTTATTAAATTATCGACTGCTGCATACTATGTCCAAAGCATGTTTATAATTATTTAATTTTATAGAGTTACTAGCTGATTGTTTTCTCGCCAATATGTTAGCGTAGACTACTTAAGACGTCTTTGTTTAACTTCAACAGGATTTCATAAAAAAAATTATTCCCATTACAGTCTTCTGGGTGTTGATTTTTGAAAATAGAAGTCTATGTATGAACTCGGATCTTTAACTATATGCACATCAAATTTCATCAAAATCAGACTAGCGGCTTAGCCGTGAAAAATCTTCCATATTTACTAACCTCTGTCAACAAACGTGCAATCCTTCTTATTTATGACACAAGGACGCGTCCCGTAGCCCTACTATCGCGTGCGCGAACATATTTGGCTGACATAAACATCCAGCGCGCCAGATATCTTTTGGACGTCCGAACTCTCAAGTCTCAAGGTTACGTTCACAGCTGACGTCCGATAATTTGCAAAGCTTCGTGGTTTTTTTACCTACTTAGAAACCTTTAAGCCGCGTCGGTCAGCCGCGTCCGATAATATGTTTCCAGCTTTATAAGGAAAAAAAAGAGTCGTACGTTCTTTAAGATTACAAATTGAACTTGTCACATGACATTAATATTTTTAAATACAGGATTAGAAAATTACCGTTCATTCTAATAGTGCGAGTAATGTCGCATCGAACGCGATGTGCGAACTTGTATCTTAATCTGTAGTGATTGATGTAACTTCTTAAATATGACCACCAATTACTAGGCAGAACGATGACGTGGTCAAAATCATAGGCATTCTGTTGTTTCACATAAGAAAGGTTGCGGCAGAATAGATCATTTCGATTCTTGAGTGACCATATTCATGTAAAAGAAACAGGCCACACAGAAAAACAAGAAATCGTTTTACGTAATACTGATATTTAAGGGAAATGTTTGCAACAATTGTGTTTAGTTGCCACATCTCTTATGCATTGATGTAGTTTGGTATTTCTGGCTATACACCTTTCTATTTTGTTTTAACTAATGCGGCAATGTAATCCGCAAATAAAAATGCTAATCAATTTTTTAAAACAAACAACGTTTTTTACTTTCAGATGTGGATCATTGAAGAAATTAAACTTAAGTTGTAACAAACTTATCACGTTACCAGATGCCATACACCTATTGAGTGACCTTGAGAGTTTACAGCTTCATGGCAACCCAGATCTCGTAATGCCTCCAAAGCCAGTGGAAAGAGCTAAAGGCGCCGGCCTCCAATACTACAACATTGACTTTTCCCTACAAACCCAACTGCAGCTGGCGGGGGCTGCTACGCCAGAGCTTAATACACATAATGGTAACTTGACGCATCTTCAAACGATGACTTTTCTATATTTTCCTGATCGAAAATTGCAAAACTAAAACAAGATGAAATTTCCTATACTCCTAAGCTCTTAATCGTTTTCCTCTTTTTCTTCATGTCCAGGCTTACACTTATTATTCTAAACCTCAACGCGGAAAAATTAGTCAGACGTTATTTTAACAACAATTTTAATAGGTTCACTAACTTGAAGATAAAGATCTTATTCCCCGTGATAGCCCGGGTTCACTGAGTAGCTCACACGATCTGCCTGTATGCGTTTTCTTGTCGCCTTATTGACTTGTGTAATGTATCGTGTGTGAACGTAGTGTAGCCGTTAGTCTTGCGCAGTAGGCCTGACTTCCCGGCCACAAGAATCGACGCACCTATGGTGTATAAGACATGGTTGTTCCTTACCGTCGGGAGAACCGTGTGCTTGGTCGTGGACTTCTCATAAAAAATCGAAATCTATCAAAAGAATCGGATGAATATGTATTTTGCGGTCGAATATCTACTATTGTAATATTTATGTAAGGAAAAGTATGGGTCTAGATAATGAAATTCCACCAAGTACTGACGATAAAGTGTATACTATCAAATTATCATTTAATTACTTCAAATGTTCGCTCAAAAGGTAAAGTCACAAACATGGGCTAGTCCTTACTAATATTGCAAATGCGAAAGTGTCTTTGTTTCTTCTTCTTTCACGTCGCAATGGGGCGATCTTATGATAAATATTTTGTGTGAGAAGGCAGTTAGGATTTCTTTTTATCTCCATATCAAAACGGGTTTCCTTAGGGGACCTGAATTAATACTCGAGCGTAGCGTGCAATATCAAGTAGTTATAATAAAAAAATAAATCTTAACAGCTGGTATGAAGTCGGATCCGGTAGCCCGGAAGCTACGTTTAAGAAGAGGGCGTCCTGAGCCGGAACAAAAGGACTCTGCGCTTATCCTGCGGGGGATGCAAGAGCAAGCAAACACGCAACACGCTAATGAACTTCAGGAACAGCCAAATAGTGAACTCAAGTTAGTATTACACTGTGTAGGGTCGGTGTGGATAAATAAACGATAATAAGTTATAAGTGATAATAAGTAAAGATAAGTAATCTGTAAATTCATCCATAGCTCTTTTTATATTACTTAATACAATATTTATATTTTTTCTAAATAAGTTCAACTTTAACTTAGTTTATAATTACCCGTTATTTCACTTTCTTCTGATTCTAAGATAGATTTTAGAGTGCGTGACTAGGACCGTTCTTATGGTCAAAGTGCAATGAAGTTTTTAAGTCCCTTGAATACACTGGAAAGACCGGACTAAAAAACTTAAGAAAGTAACCCTGAAATCAATTACATAAATATGTGCTAAATATTTGTGATATTTATTTAAAATAAAGCCAACATGTTATGCATTATTGTGGCTTTGTTTGTAAATAACTTTAGACAAGATTCATTGTTTACACAACAATGTTGAGACATAATAATTAAGACATCATTTCAGTGGAACATAGTTTATGGTAAAGAACATATTCTATATGTGATTTGCGTTTTGTGTGTATTATTTTTTTTATGACGAGGATTTTTTTTTAATATTTCTTTTTTTGTGTTTTGTGTTTCTTTTTATCAGGACCTAATAATTAAACACGAAAGTTTTTTGAATAACATCACGTAATTTTCATAAAACATTTTTGTTTTTACAAGCAAGGTTTGTGCATTTGTTTGTACCATATACATATAATGTAAGCTCAAGTGTATTAGGTTGACGAATTTGTATGATTCAGGTGATGTTAGATTAGGAAGAGGTAGACAGAAGTACAGCAAGGGTTCCCACGATTAGCCGAAGACACTAAGTCCCAAAATGCGATCAAGCTTGCCACCAAGCCTTTCGTCAAACATACACATGTCCGATTCCGGGCAACATTATTTTTTATAAGAAAATTAAAAAAACACATCTATTTTTTTTATTGCCCGATCTGCCTTTAAGAAGTCAAGTCCGACGTCGGCGTCGGTCCGCTAGATCACAGGCGATCAATAAAAAATGTAGTTCAATATTATGTTAATATACTTAAGGGGCTCTTCTCAAGGATTTTAAAAATGCTGAATATTTTTTTTAATGAGTATGAAATTATTTGCATTTATATATTTTATTTAATTTTGAAATTTATTTATCAAATCATAGAACTTAAGGGACGTAATAGAACTATCATAAGTATCGAAATAAATATTATTTGACACGTATTGTGCTTATTTCTACGTTTAGACCTAAACGGTGGGACGAAAGCCTAGAAAAGCCTTCCTTAGACTATTCTGAATTCTTCGACGAAGACACTGGACAGACACCGGGTCTACAAATTTGGGAAATTGAAAACTTCATACCAGCTCCCGTAGATGAGGTTTGTAAATAGATTTTTTCAACTACTTAATTTTTAGCTTTAAAGAAATTACTGCCCGTTGCGGTTGCGGAGAGACATCGTACATTAGTCATAAAATTTAAAATTTTCAATAACTCCTTACAAAACTTATCCGTAATGCAGGTAAGAACCATCTCGATCACATCAGCTTTTAAAAAATAAAATCTGCATCGAAATCGGTCTATTAGTTCAGAGGTTATGACGCCACAGACAGACACGTCATATTTATAACACGCTCCTCTTTTTCGGTTTTAAAATAAAACATAGTTATCCTATTTCTAACCGGTGTTTGGTCGGGGTCGGTGTATTAAGTGTATTTGCACCTAACAGACATATTTAGTACCTACTACTCCACTACCCGCCATAAAGATTATTTAAACTTATCCCCAACTTTTTCTTTCATTTAAAAGTTTTTGTTCCTTGGCTTAAAAAGGGTAGATCTTCGACGGGATTTCAGGACTTCAGAGTGACCTGTTATCATTACGATGGAATCTAAACGATCTCACCGCAGTTTTGTTGCCATCTAATTGGGATTTTGTTATAAAAAATACTCTGGATAAATTATGCTGAATGTAAATTTACTTCCACAGGTTGCATATGGAAAGTTTTTCGAAGGCGATTGCTACATCATTCTAAAGACATCAATAGAGGAGCAAGGCCAGCTTTCCTGGGACATACACTTCTGGATTGGTTCAAAGGCAACGGTAAATAAATAAAATATTATTATGTTCTCTAATGGCCGCGGATTCAACCTTCAATTTAATGTAAAAATAATGTTTTTGATGTGTTTTATTAAAGCAAATTTCGCCATTATTTACTTCAACTGCAAAGAAAATAACTATATAAAAATTGTGATCTTATTCGTATATGTTTTATTTAGTTTTAATTAATCTTACACTTTGTTGTCATTGACTGCAAACTAAAATTGTTTCGTTTTTAAAAATAAGTGTCGTTTTTACGTTTTTTTCTTTAACATTTTCTAGTTTTTCTTCACATTAGACAAACATACAATTTTAAACATAAACAACTTGATAAACGAGAATACAAAAAAAGTAAGTTGAAATTTGTAAGACTTCCAGCCTATATCCATCTTTAGATCTTTAGATCTGGAAGATCTACAGAAACGCTGTACAATCGTTGATTGACTCAATAACTAAGAATATAAATTGTAATCTAAAAACCCTATGTATTTTTCTAGATCTCTCAAAAGCATTTGACACAGTTTCTGTCCCCATCCTCTTAAATAAGCTACAGCGCATTGGAATTCGTGGCACTGTGCTCGATTTATTCAAAAGTTACCTCAGCAACCGATCACAATTTGTTATACATGTTATACATTTTCACTTCAGGCTCACCAATGACCAAACACGGACGTTTGCTCATGTTTTAGTCTCTCTCGTACTCAAATATTAAATATCTTGGGGTCATTGTTGACAGTGTACTGTGCTGGAAAGAACGCATTGAATTACTCACTTCACACATGAGAAAATTAATCTTTGTTTTTAAAAAAATAAGGACCAGCGCTGACTTCGCTATTCTTAAAACTGTTTATTACTCCCTCGTACAAGAACTACTTTCTTACTGCATAATAATCTGGGGTGCCTCCGCTAAAATTAGATTCTTGCATTTGGAAATAGCCCAAAGAGCTATTTTATAAGTAATGGCTTATAAACCTAGGAGGTTTCCTACAAATCAATTGTATAATCTATGGGAAGTCCTGTCTGTAAGAAAATTATACATACAACATACTATATTACGCAAGCATTCACTTCTACCTTTTAATCCTAATCTATTCAATAACAAAAGAAGACATGATGCAGTTTGTGATATTGAGAGATACCGACTAAACTCATTAAGCCATCAGTTTCTCTTTATCAGTCCATTTTATATAAAAAAAATAACAGAGTTCTCAATACTTATCCTCTATCGTTTCGGGATTGCAAATTGAAATTATTTCAGTGGCTTTTAGGCTTAAATTACGACGATGTAGAAGAGTTAATTAAATTTTGAACTACCCTTCATTTAATTCAGTTTATATCAATATAAGAGGTTTTTTTAAGACACACACACACAAACACACAAACACAACACAACACACACACACACGCACACAACTTTCAAGATTACTTATATTAGTTAATTTTATATATCCTTATTGGAACAACTTCCGTTTGGTTTCCGGAGGTGGCTTTAATAACTGCGACACAGTCTCTGACGAATGCAGTTATTATCGTTGCAACATGTTGTAATTGTATAATTGTTTAAAATAATTATTTTCAATTTCAATTTTCAATAAATTTCAATCTTTGAATTGAAAAAAAATAAACAACATAAAACTAAAAAAATCAATAGATTTACATATTATATTGATGTGAAACATGAAAATGGAACCAATTACTAACGGCGGTATTTCCAAACGAATACTACTTAGGAATGTTATCTAAGGAAAAGAGCATACTCGTTCCTGAAAGATCGGCAACATTTTAGACATACTTCTGATATTACGTATGTAATTGGTCAGTGGTGACACCTAATCAGGTGTCCGAATGCCCATTTGCCTCCTCTTTAAGAAAGTGTAATATTTGGCTTTTTGTTAGATAAGGTTTTCTATAGTGTAAACGATTTTTTTGCAGAAAACTTTTTTTCTCATATAAATGTAAATGTATAAATAATATTTTTGGTTGCCGAGGAGTTCATTTCGCCGTTTCGTCTCCTGACTGGCTAGGTTTAGAAACGGTGGTAGCTTATGGTAGTTAGGGTTAAACCTAATCACGATTCAAAATTTTGTTAAAATATTAAAACTTAATATACATAATTCTAAATAATATATAAATTTAAAAATATTCGCACACCACAACGCGGTAGAAACAAATGTTTTTGGTACAACTTCTATCACACATTTTCAGCAAATAAATAAATTTCATTTTCATAATTTTCCTTCATATTCTTGATGATAGTGTGGCCTTGAGGAGGCCTACACAAGAATCTTCTAATATAAGAGAGAAAAAAAAATAAAGTATGTCTTTGTAAACAGAATTTATATGGTAACAAAAAT
>NJDC01011897.1:17577-32087 GCA_002245475.1 Calephelis virginiensis | reverse complement strand
ACTATTGAAAATATGAATGCCGAAGAATGGAGGCTCTGTAAAGATTTATGCACAGTGTTAAAGCCACTAGAACAAGTTACAGTCCAAATTAGTGGAGATAAATATCTTACTGGCAGCCTTGTTATAATTTTTAATAGGTTGTTACGTAATGTATATGCCGAAAAAATATCACACAGTGCAACATTACATTCTGATGCTTTAGCGGTTAGCAACAGAATTCTACATGGTTTAATTACAAGACTGAATAATATAGAGATGAGCGGAACATTTTTCATCGAAAAAAGATCAGCCGAAGCAGCCAAAAAGAGGGTAATCGAATTGATGGTTATTGAAATTAACAAAGAAAATGCTAGAAAGGAATCATCTTCGTTAGATCAGAAGAAATAGATAAGCCTTATGAGTATATTGATATTTGGGAAGATATTGATATTCAAGAGGTTTCCACATTGGGGTCGCCTACGGCAATAGCTATTGCTGAAGTACAAAGATACAATAACGAAAAAATGTTGCCTAGAAACGCAAGCCCTAATGAGTGGTGGCGTAAACATTATTTTTTATATCCCAACCTTAGCCAGCTATTTAAACTGCACAGTTGTGTATTAGCCACCTCAGTTCCATGTGAAAGGATATTTTCGAAATCTGGCGAACTTATTTCTGACCGGCGTACTCGTCTTTCATCAGACAAAGTTAAAAAACTGATGTTTTTAAGTACAAATAAAAAATGAATGTTATAAAATGTTGTTTTTATTAATATGATACGTTATCTTATCATCACTCGTCAGATGGATGTATACTAAGATATCAGGATATATTCACATATTAGTTAAAATATTATAATATTACCTGATGAATATATTCGTATTAGTTAATACGGTCAAATATCGGTATTAACCCATCTTTACCATTTTTTGACAATTTAAAGCTAATAACGTGAAATTTTAGCAAAACTGTTTATTTTTTTTAATGTATTTCATTAGTGTAATGTGTGTTCAATGGTATTAAAGCATATTACATCATCTTTTTTACAAAAAAAACACTTTTAGATTCTTTAAAGTTAACTGTGAAAAAAAATTAAGAAAAAAATTGAATCTTAATGACATTTAAAAAAAAACAAAATAGCTATAGGCATTCAGACCGCTATAAAAAGTTGCAGGGTTATTGTTATTTCTTTTGAGGTATCATTTACTTAGATATTTTAATAGTTTTTGAAGTTGTGGTACTTGAATCAGTTATGACCCATAAATCCATAATTTCAACATAATCGAAACGAACCTAATTTTAGGTGAAAGAACTTTAACAATGTTTAAAACAATTATCTGGGATTATTATTCAGATTTAAAGTGTAATAATAATAAACTAAATCTAACAAAAATGTAATCGAGCCGGCTGGGGTCATAAAAAATTAACAAAGGGCCGTCATGGCGGCCGGCAGCGGGGCGGTTGATAAACAAAGAGCTTCGATCTTATTCCGTAGCGATACAGTTGCTTTTTGAGTTTATAAATTTGTAACTAACCACCTTATTTGGTTAAATAGTCCCGTGTCGTTTCGGCGAAGTTAGTCTTCTTATCTCGTCACTGCTCTAGTCTTGTGCATTGCGAGTAGACGTTCTTGATTAGAGTGCTGTTTTGCGTTAGTGATTAACCGTGTTCAGTTGTAGCTTAACGCTCCTGCACGAGTTGATTATTAATTATGGACTAATTTATTTGTGTTGTGTTAAAGTTTTGGACTATTGACTTTTGAATTGTGTGTGTGTGTACTCCTACCATGGCACTTGCATTTACAAGCCAGGAGCAGGTGGACATTATTTTCATGTATGGCAGAGCTGATGGTAACGGAGCTTTGGCACGACGTTTGTACCAAGAACATTACCCAAACCGCAGGTAAAATAACTTCTAATACCTACTAGCATTCGTTCAATTCACACTGTGATCTGTAACAGACTTCACTACCGAACAGACACATTAATAAATTATTTTATTTTAGGGTGCCGAATGTACGTATTTTCTACAACACATTTCGTAGGCTCTCTGAGTCTGGAATACGTCACGCAGAAGCCGGAGTAAATCCAGGGAGACATAACCCTGACTACGAGGAGGAAATACTCGCAGCCTTTCAAGCGGATCCTACTACCAGTGTCAGAGTTGTAGCAAAAAATCTAAACCTTTCGATATGGAAAGTGTAGAGTACTATGCACCGGGAGGGTAAATATCCCTTTCACGGGACAGGCGTGCAAGGATTGACAGAAAACGACCCTGGGCTAAGGATGCAGTTCTGCCGATTCATGTTAATTAATGACATCAATGACGAGCGGTTCCTCAAATCCATTCTATAGACGGATGAGTCCAAGTTTTCACGAGAAGGGATCACAAACTTTCACAACTTGCATGTATGGGCTGACAAGGAATCCGCATTGGAAAAAACAGGTAATCAATTAAAATGTTTATTTTAATTGAAAATGTTTAACACAACTTTATCAGAATTTAATTAGAATTTCTTTTTGTTTTAGGTATCTTTGCAACAAAAAATTTCAGTTAATGTTTGGGCTGGAATAATTGGCCGAAATCTGGTTGGGCCACACATATTGCCAGATTATCTCAATGGCGCAAATTATCTGGAATTTCTGCAAAACGTTTTGCCAGAGCTCTGTAAAGCCGAAGAAGTGCCCATCTTAGATATGGATAGGCTAATCATATTCCAACAGGACCCCCTTTGTGGTTATAGGGAAAAAAATTCCCACCAACTTTGTTTTTTAAATAAAATCTATTTTACTGATCCAAGACGAATTTTATGTTTGGCAACACTAAATAAAAAAGTGATTTTGTTTTTTTATTTGACATTGACAGGTTTTGTTCGGTTTTGTTTCGATACTGATAGCAGTAAAATTTGAAAATTGGACGTTTTTTCAACTTAGTGAGAAATCTGTATATATCTCTAAATTTCGTAGATATTTATGGTAAGTTCCTTTTATAAGTTTGTAGATGTATGTCCAATAGTTTTCAAATAGCACATATTTTTGGTTTATCTTGCTTATATTTTTTTATTGAACGATTTTTTTTTGGTGGGAACAATATTCCCTCCAACCGTAAGGTTATGTAACCTTTTTCGTTACTTATTTTACAGATCGCTCAAAATGAGCAAAAAAACTCTAAAAGATGATGAATTAGAGTTGGCACTGGAGGAGATGTTTGGTTTACCATCGGATTCAGATATATCCGAAGACGATGAGGAATCCGATGATGAAAATGCCTACAACCATACGAAATTACAGCGGATTTTAGAGGACTTGGATGAGACAGAAACAAGATCACTTGATACAATAAGGGTTTCGCCTCAGCCCTCTACATCAAGTGAATGCCTGGAAACGGTAACAGCTCCGTTATCGCCTCAACCATCCACGTCAAATATAATCAGTAGCAGCCACTCTGGTACATTACCTGCAAGAGGTCGGGGAACGGAGGAGAGAAGGAGAAGTGGTTCTCCTGTGCCTTCAGATAGGCAGTCATCAGAGTCAGAATTAGAAACATGTGCTTCTGACGAAGATGAAGACAAATGGAAAAAAATCCCGTGGTCTGACGGTAGGCCACAGCCTGGCACCTTCGATAATATCCCTATGATACCAACTCGCATGTTACCACGGAATGCTATGCCTGTTCGTCATTTCGAACATTTTTTTAATACTGAAGTTATAGAGTTGATAGTTACGGAAACAAACCGTTATGCCAAACAAAATAATGTAAAAAGATAGACCAATATAGATAGTAAAGAACTGAAGGCTTTTTTAGGGGTACTAATTATAATGGGGTACCATATTTTACCTTCTGTCGAGCTATACTGGTCATCGGATCCCGGTTTTAGAGTAGATGAGATATCTTCTACTATGCCTTTTAGAAGATTCAAACAAATATTACGATGCTTGCATTTGAATGACAACTTAAAACAACCGCCGAAATCTGATGCCGCGTATGATAAACTATACAAAGTTCGAACGTTGATAACATATGCATAATGCACGCAACTCTTCGTCACAGTTTATTGACGAATCGATGATTCTCTTCAAAGGACGGTCTTCTTTGAAGCAATACATGCCCCTAAAGCCAATAAAAAGGGAGTTCAAGGTGTGGTGCCGCTGTGATGCTGATACAGGTTATCTTTATCAATTCGATATTTATACAGGAAAAGATGGTGACAGAGCGGAAGATAATTTAGGAGCCAAGGTGGTTACAAAGTTGACGGAAAAATTAAAGGGAATGGAGGCAATACATGTCACATTCGACAATTTTTTTGTGGATTGATATCATGAACTATCTGCATGCCAATGGCATATATGCTACTGGCACAGTACGCAGGCAAAGGGCAGACTTGCCTAAGATTGTGAAGAGCAAAAGAACACTAAAATTAAAGAAGGGCGAATATAAATGGAGGGTAAAAGGGGACATAGCCTTTGTGATCTGACAAGATACGAAGGAGGTTTTATTTTTGACCAATGCTTTCCATCCGACGGTCAATAAAACATTTGTAACAAGAACTCAAAAAAATGGGACTAAGGTTGAAGTTCCATGCCCTTTAGTAGTAAAGGAGTATACGCGAAGAATGGGTGGGGTTGATCACTTTGATCATGTCAAAGGCACATATTCGGTGGGACGCAGAAGTCGAAGGTGGTGGCTTCGCATATTTTATTTCCTTCTTGATGCCTGCATCACCAACTCGTTTTTGCTTTACAGCAAAAATGCGAATGCTACGCAACTCACTAACATAGAGTTTCGTGTCAGCTTAGCCAGAGGTCTTATTGGAGGCTATTCGTCTCGAAAACGTAGTTCTGTTGGTATAAATTACATTGTAAGAAAGAAATCTACAAAAATGTCCGAAAATTATCAAAAGTCAGTTTATATTATTGCTCCGGAAACTCGATTTTGTAACGTCGGAGAACATATGCCGGCTGAACTACCGTCCTATCAAAGGTGCAGGTATTGCAGCACAAAGATCAAGGATAAGCGGTCCAAGATCAAGTGTAGCAAATGCGAAGTGCCATTGTGCATCACACCTTGTTTTGCAAAATTTCATTCAGAAGTTTGAACTTTTTTTCTATACACTTGATCTTTGACTGCTTTTCCTTATCCAATTTCAATCTAGGTACCCATACCAAACAATAAAAACTGTGTAGGGAACAACTTCGGTTTTTGCAGTAAAAAATATTTTTTATGGTTTATAGACCTGTTCTTTTATTCTTTTTACCTTTTCAAGTTCTGGTAATGTAAGTAGCTGCTATGCATCTGCCATATTCTTCTCAGCATAGTCTTCAGTATACTCAACAACATGCTTATTTTTAGCAATTTAAGTATACGTTACGTGTTACGGCAGGCAGAGGGAACATTTTTACCACCAATAAAAAAAAGTCATTTTTTAAATTATTTTTTTATTTTATGTTTTTAAGCAGTTTTAATACCCCCAAGTCGAAATCAGATTGTATTTATCTCTTCTGAATCCTTATGTCCGTTAAGGGGTTAATTGTTATTGGTGCCGAGAAGTACAGTTACATTCGTGCATTTCGCTAACATAGCTCCATGACTGCAACAAGTTGACGTCGGTGTTGGAGTTTTAATTTAATTTAAAAGTTTGGGATAATAAGTAGCTAGTTAAAGGTATGTACAATTATTATTTATTACTTTTACCTCTTACCTTTATCATATCTTTTACCGTTTATTTTAATTCAATTTTGCGTTGGATAATTTTTCTTATGTAATAATTTGATTTAAATATAATAATTTAACTTTAATTAACTATACAATAATTTACTTATTTTTTACTGTGACATGGATATTTGAGTCGTATAGAATCAAAAACAGCAATCTGTCAGTTTTACGAAATTCGAGCCATGACTATGGTAACACTGTCAATTTAAAATATGTTTTAATTATTTAATCACACTGTATCAAAAACAGTAATATTCCACTCGAAACTTGAATGTAAAAACCATATTGGTATCAAATACAGCAATCTGCATACGATGAGATTCAAAAACAGCAATCTGTTAGCTTCGACCAATCACAGGCGTTCATTGATCATGACGTCAAAATGGCAACTGATTGATTTTCTAATAAGATCTGTGTGAGCGTTTTGTGCCCTGTGCTTGGGATAAATTTCTATAAATTTTAAAGAAAGAAAATTTTAAATAATTAGTTTGGAGGTGAAAAAATATACCATGGATGTACATCACACACGCGTAACTACTAGATACGCGAGAAAAAAGAAAAGAGATCCCGTAAATTGGAAATTAAATGTCGCCAAACTTGCAAGGTAATTTTATACCATTTTTTATTCGAGGGTTGTCAAATGACAGTTACCTAACTTGTTGATTAGATTGATTGATATTTTGGCAAGAAAATCGAAATAAGTTTTTAATTTACGCTTTGCATTCTGTTTTGGATTCTACGTGTTAGTTTTGATTACATTATTAATAATCCTACAAAATTTTGTTAATCCGACTGCACGAAGGAGAAGAAGCGTATTGATGTTAGCAGACGGGTGTACATTTGTACATTCTAAATTAGTAAAGTGATTCCCACAAAATACACAAATTGAAAAAAATGGGATCGCTTTGTGTAATCGAAATTACTTCAATAAAAAATCTAAAAAAGTAGATAAAACAAAAATCGGATGTTTTTAAATTACAATTAGTTTAGGTTTTAAATACAATTATATAAAAAAAGGTTTATATATTATAATATTAGCTTATCAAGGAATCACAAACTTTTTTGATGTGTGTACGTTGTCACGTTGTTGGTACTTATAAAAAACATTCCATAAGAACCACCAACGTTCCTGGAAAAGCCGCACAAACAACACATCGTACGATGTACCCCTTACCCCTCGCCTCTCGGTGATTAGCGCGCGATCTATATAAGCTCACCTAACCACGAGGCCGTACTTCATATTCTATCGGGACCTTCCCAGCGAGGTTGCCTTTTGCCTGTGCACTGTCCTTACGCTGCCGGGCAGGCAACTACTAAATAAATAAATAGTTGGTCACTTAAGGCTACAGTTAGCCAATATATTTATAAAAGTGCTAATAAACCAACATACACCCGCCTTAGGTAAGAAACTTCTATTAATTCAATTTGCTACTGTGCTAATATATTTATTTGAATAATTATTTATGTATTTATTCAAATGTATGTTTATCTAATTATAGTATGAAACTATTTCCTCTCTAGCAGACCGGGCGACATCCCTACGCAAGAGCTTATAATGCTATGTATATATATTATGTACTTTTCTTCTGTGTTATTCAGGGGGCTGGTCCCAAGACTACGTCGCCGGGAATATTGTGAGAGATCTGCAAATGTAGATCCTCCTATTCCCGTCGATGTCCTTTTGGCACCTCTCCCTGACTCCTGCTTTCGACTTTCAGGGTTCTACGGTACGGGTACCTAACCTACCCCTACCTATCGCACATATAGGAGATCCCTATAATAACGCCCTCCAGTTGGAGCCTGACGGGATTCACTAAGTCGAGCGTTTACCCTGGAACCATACAAAGGAACACCAGGAGGGGTGGAGCGCCCAGGACCGAGAATCCCCCAGAGTTAAGGCCTCTCTCTCTCTCTCTTTACCTACACTAAAATCAGTTCATAAATATCAATTATAAGGTTTCCCAGAACCTACGACCCCGGGTAATTATTGTATCGTCGATATAAGTACTCACATGTAATTTTTGTTACATATAAATTCTCTTTACAAAGATATACTTTATTATTTTTTTTCTCTCATACATTACTAGATTCTCTTGTGTGTACGCCCCTAGGCGACAACGTATCAAACGTCTCATGAGTGTCGTAATCCAATAAAAAAATAAAGGTTCGTCATACCGCCTCGTTGGTCGAGAGGCTAGCGTACACTTCTAACTACACAGACCAACGATTCCCGATTCGGTTCCCGATGGGGCAGGCATTTGTGTGATGAACATATGAACATATGATTGATTGACGTGAAAAAATTACTAGGAAAACATTTTGGAACGGGATGGGAAAGTTTATCCATTTTGAAGTTTTACAGTGAAACCTTGGCAAGCCAGGAGACTTTACAAGAAACAACTGTTACAGAAGAGATTTATTGTAGTGAGACTGTCGAAGATTCTGAAATTTTACGTGTGTAATTTTTTTGATTTGAAAATCTCCTTCGAAAATTTTAGTGATAGCAAACTAAATAAAAAGACTGATTTAAATTACGAAGTTTTATTTATTGACAACCCTGTGTGTGTTTAATTTTGACTAGAATCAAAAACAGCATTCTAATCGTTGTTAAGTATCATACTCAGCAGTGTTTGGAACTCAGTATCAAAACAGCAATCTGATAATTTTAGTTATAACCTATTAATTTAATTCAAATTTAATCTATTTAAATCTTAAATTAATGAATTAATTAATCTAAAACACACATTAAAAAACATCCCAACAACGCCACCAGGTGACAATCCTTCACGTGCGGTAACAATAGAATTACCATCACTTCAAACGGATAAAAATGATTCATTGGTACTTGGTATATGATGTTGATATTTTTGCGTGGCAATTTCTTGAAATTCAATGGATAAATTGGAACGTAATAACTAATTTTGGTTACCGGTGACTGTTACAATTGATGTGCAGGTGTCAAAGAAATTTGGTGTCAAAATATTCAAAATGCATAGAAATAAAGTGAGTTTATCTGATTCTGATAGAGTTTATAACGAAAACATGAAAAATAAATCGAACTTTATGACAATTTGCTATGATGCAATTTTACATCATTATGCAATACCCGTAGTATCTAAAGTATGGAGGAATTTGGATCCATGAAACTACCCATTTTGTATGTTTTTTCTGTTGTTTTAGAATATTTCAGAACAAAAAGACATAGAAAACTATCTGAACCAGCTGGAGAATTATTGGCTGTCAGAAGATGGACTAGAAGCTGATGACTGATGATCCATCAAATTCACACTATGCTAGAGATGAACTATGTTAGGTGATGAGAACGATAATGATCAAGTAAATGAAGAAGACCCCACCTGTGATTGAAGAACCACAGGAAAAAGTAGAAATACAAAACAGTTCTCCTGGTGGTAGTACAGGGTGGACCAAAAGTTTGGTAACATTTGAATTAGGCGCTGTTTCAAGATGAAGGGGGGAGAGACAGAGCGGGGCGTTACGAAACGCGAGAGCGGCTAGTAGGAATTTAGTAACATGGCGTCGATAAGCGGAGCAGAACGCGCGTTTAGTGGACGCGAGTATTATCACAACATCGATATTGAGATTCTGCGACTGAAGCACAACGAAAATTTTGTACTCGGTATAACATACGACACAGAAACCGTGCTCCGTCAACTCGTGCAATTCAAAGTTGGGAACTAAAGTTCGAGGAAACGGGTTCTACGGTAAATCAACCACGATCTCCTACGATCTAGGACGTCACGGGAACCCGTAAACATTCAGAAGCCAAATTATTACGCTCCAAAATTGCAGTTTGCTAACAAAATGCTTGAGAGGTTTACCAGCTTCAATAACATATTTTTCTCAGACGCGGCATTTTTCCGACTGACTGGGCAAGTTAACGGACAAAATTGCAGATCCTAGAGCGATGCTAACCCGCAATTGCAGCAACAAAAAACCCTTACACTGGCCAAATGTTACTGTGTGGGCAGCTTTATTATCCAGTGTCAATATTGGTCCATATTTTTACAAAGATGAGAGAAGCCGTCAGCCGTTCAGTTATCGTTAACACAGAGCGATATATCGCTGTGCTACAGATTTTTTTTGTTCCAGCATTTCAGGGCTTCTCTGGTTTTAATAAACGATCATAGTTTCAACAAGATAGGGCAACATGTCACACCTCCAAGGACTCACTAGCAGCCGTTCGCGAAATTTTTGGGCTAAAATTCATATCCAAAAAAATGTGACATTAACTGACCACCACAGCATGGATTTATCAATAATGGACCTTTGGAGATGCCTTAAAAGCAAAGTTTTTAATCCATAGTCTGTTGAATAATTAAAATAAAATAATATAAGCATGAAAATTCATAACATTTCTTCAAACACTTGTCGGACAGTTATTGAAAATTTTCACTCTAGGTTACATGAATGCTCTAAATTAATGGAGGATCACATTTGGATTACGTTATTTTTAAAAAGTAAAACTCTGATTTGTGTACTTTTATAGTCAATTAATATTTTTCTTTTATATCTACTTTTGAATTTTTTATAACCATTTAAAATGTTATTTAAATGTGTATTTTAAATTTGCTATTGTACAAAAGAAAACTTGTCTGGAAGAAGAATATGGAATTCGATGAAGAGAAAATTAGATTCCTATATAACTCAACGTTCCTATCTGGAATATCAGCTAGAAACTCTTTACGAATGTTTTAAATATTTTTTTGGTGATAATGCTATACAGAAGATTTTAGAAGAAACTAATTTATATATAATGCAAAAAGATCCTAGTAACAAAATAATTTGCACAGCATCATGCATCCAAAAGTTTTTGGAAGATAGCTGTTTATGTCGGTGCAAAGATTTCAATATAACAGATCATATTGGCACCCTTTTCATGGTTATGGACCAGTTTCTACCATAGTGTTAGTCAATAAATTTAAAAGATTAAAACAAGCATTACATTTTCAGAACAATGATCTTAACAAGCCTGTAGGCCATATAGATCATGACCTATTATTTAAAATTCGTTCAGTTATTGAGCACCTCAAAGCAAGGATGTCAGTAGATGGGCAAATTTTTTTTTATTATGGCGGCAGGAATAAGTAAGGCGGTGGTACCAATCCGGGCGAGTCGCTGCTAAACTCTGCCACCTAGTCAGATGTCACGGTGTTAGTGACGGTGAGCCTAAGCTCGCCTTTTACGAGCTGCCTGGCAAGGAAGGCAGATGGTCTATTCTACAAAGGAGCCCGGACCAACACGGGGAACATATGTTGCACATTTTTTAAAACGACAGCTACCAAACAAACCCCACAAATGGGGGTTCAAATTATATGTACTCTCGTGATTTATCTGGTTTTGCACACACATTTAAATTATATTCGGGCAGGAAAAACAAGTGAGAGTATAGATGGAGAACCAGACATAGGAGCTCCAAGGAATGTAGTTATTCGTTTACGTGTACCAAGAAAACAAAATTACATAGTTTACCTTGATAACTTTTATACATCCCTGCCTCTAGTTCACTTTCTTGCTACACAAGGAATTTACTCTGTTGGTACTGTCCAGCTCTATCCGTGATCCCTAACTCTAAATTGCCTGAAAAAAAGAATTTATGAACAAAGCAATAACAAGAAGCAGCCAGGAAGAAACAACATCTACATATGATGGGATTGAGATAGCTTGTGTCACCTGGAAAGACATCAAAATTGTGACGCTTCTAATAACCTATATTGGAGCAGCACCAGTCTCAAATGTCTAGGTACGACAAATAAAAAAAGGAAAAGGTATTCCATGTCCACAAGTAGTTCATGAATATAACAATCATATGGCGGCGTGGATTTAATGGAGTTTTTAAGGAAGATTCCATATCCCTCTAAGACAAAGAAAATAGTATTTACGTATGTTTTCCATTTACTTGATCTAGCAGCGATTAATTTATTTTGTAAGAAAAATGCAGGAAATACAAATGTTCCAAAAAAAGTTCTTTAAATGGGCAACTTTCGTAATGAACTGGCTCAAGTTTTGTGCACGAGAGGAGCTGCATCAGAGATAAAAAGTGGTCGTCCCAGTACCAGTTCCTTAGACAACGAACTCCAGGCAAGAAAGAGAAGAGGGGACCCACTGTTGTAGCTTTACCTAAGGACATAAGAAGAGATAGAATTGATCACTGGCCACAAGTTGGAGGTTAACTTCGTAACAAGTATGGGGGTATTCTACGATAAGATGTAGTAAATGTGGGATCAATCTTTGTTTCAACAAAAGCAACAACTGCTTTCTGATTAATTTCATTAATTTATTTTAATTCATTAATTTATTTATTTTGTTTTCATTAACTTATTTTGTACTGTGCTAATCGATACTAATTGCATAATGATGTGCATCGTGTGTTTTTTTATAAAAATAAATGTTTAGAAGTGTCTTAAATTTTTTTAAAAGTATCTTCACGCCCATATCCCCGAAGAGGTAGGCAGAGGTACAACCAAGGCACCCACGACTAGCCGAAGACACTATGTCCCACAATGTGATAGGTGGCAAGCCTATCGCCAACCGGGCCACATTTCCAATCCCGACCAAATTTTTTTTTTAATTAGAAAATTGGAAAAATCCAATTTTCTTTATGTTGGCCGACCCGGGATTCGAACCCAGGACCTCATGCAGTCAAGTCCAACACCCGGACCGCTAGACCAGAGGCGAATTTTTTTAAATATTTTTTATCTATCTTTAGGTTATATTTCCAGGCATATAATTTGTTTTAAAAGAAAATATTCAATCATGCAATGCAGGGATATATTAGTGGTAATTTTGCTGTTCACTTACTCAAACTAAATTTAAGTTATTGCTATCTTCGTTCAACGAAAGTAATAGAAAGAGACAAATCATTTTTAATCCTGTCATATTAGACCGTACTCGACATTTCTACAGACTTTCATCCTATCACTCGGAAAACGTTGATTAAAACATCACAATTGGACATGTTCGGTGACTAAAATGTTCGATCTCTTTTATTTATAATTCATTTGAAAAAGATAGCATACTTTTAAAATAACATTCGTTTGTGAACAGCAGAATCACCACCACTATATATTTATCTTATACCTTCATTCAAAAAATACTAACATAAAACAACAACAGATTTTTTAATAAATAAATAAATCTCTTACAAAACTTCAATATTGAAATACTAAATTGGATGTCGCGGTCGATCTCTTATTTCTTCTAACAGTGTGCGTATATCCTGTGACTGCTGACGCACGAGCTCCACCAGTGTGCGGGTGGCATCAGCTTGCACGCGTGCCGCCTCCGCCATCACATAAGCTGCGTCAGCCAGCTTACCTTCCGCATTCACCCTGTTTTTCTCCAACTCCATCAAACACTTAGGGTCAAACTTCGAATAGACTGAAATTAAGAAGGGCTTAATATTACATTCTACTGAATTATACATACATACATACACATCTTCACGCCTAGTCCCTTACGAGGTAGGCAGAGAGTATCGAGTGCCAGACCTCACGACCCTTACAAACCTGTCTGGTTTCCTTCACGTTAAAAAGGGTAATATTTTCATACAAACACGCCGGTTTCGGTAACTCTTGACACCACCCTCGGATAATGTCCGAGTGATCTGATCGTGGAATGTCAACCCTGGTCTCCCCGGGTACCTACATCCATCCACATTTGCATTGTATATCTGCTTGGTCAATATTTCATCTGTCATTCTTTAAACATGACCGAACCAGCGGAGCATGCCCTTTCGCATTTTAACACCAACAATTTCTTTCAATCCCACTCTTTCTCGGATCTAACTGTTACGAATGCGGTCAGCGAGCGCTACATCACAGATTTTCCGTAGTGCTCTCATTTCGACCGCATTTATCCTGCTTTCATGCTCTTTCTAACATACCCAACTCTCGCTTCCATACGAGTACAATAACGTTGGGATAAGCACAGAATTATGCAAAGCGAGTCTAGCTTTTTAACAAAAACCTCGCTTTGGAATAGCTTACCCAACGCTCCATTGACACTATTCCCTGCACTCACTCCCCTCTCTACAACCGCGGTGTACCTTCCATCCCTGCTAAAAGCACAACCAAGATATACAATTTCATTCACTTGTTCCAGCACTACATCATCAACCAAAACTCTTACATCCGTTCTGGCTATAAATAATGAGAAATAAAAGAAATGTAAAATTGTATCATAAAAATGGCGGTCGACATTTTTTCATAAGTGACTAAGTAACTTCATGCCCATATCCCTGAAAAGGTAGTCAGAGGCACAACCAGGGTACCCACGACTAGCGAAAACAATAAGTCTAATGTGATAGGTGGCAAGCCTATCGCCACAACAACCCCAACGCACACACACACACACATCCAATCCCAAGCAACATTTTCTTTATTAGAAAATTTGAAAAACCACAATTTCTATTTGTTGTTATTTGTTTGTTGTTTCATAAATATAATCATTACCAAAAAAAATCTAAACTTTTTCAAGTTTTGTTATTTTTGTTATTTCATATACATTGAAGTCCTTACAGGTGTCTTTTTTTAAATTTTGGTAGCATCGTGTCGATTGCTGGCTGGATTGAAATTTTTAACAATTAGCCGATTTTTCATGATTCACGACTACACTAAATTAAAATTCCGTCAACTCAACACTTGTGCGATACTTACTTGAATTGGGCCTCTTTCGCTTGAGACGAAGACGATCAGTACATGGCCGGCTCAAAGGACTCTCTATACCTACGTAAAAAATTAGGAATACATCTATCTGTACTGTTACTGCAAAAAGTAAAAAGTGATTATTTTTTTGTGTTA
>NJDC01011892.1:80652-94592 GCA_002245475.1 Calephelis virginiensis | reverse complement strand
GGAGTCAAATCCGCCGCCAGAACGCTAGACCACAGATGCGATGGCCTTAAAATCTGAAATGATTAAATATAATTCAGTATGAAGCCACCATGAAATCTGTCTGCTTGTCTTACTGCCACAATAAGCAAAGCAGCGTGTTACTAGTGTAGTCCAGTTGACACCGTTGACACCTGGATTCAGCGAAATGGTACCATTACATGAGTTTCTTGGCACAGACTTTGTATAAATCACGGTATATTTTTGTAGTGATAATATATTTGGACGGGTGTAACGAAATTAGTTTCGGTGTTGTTTTCTCTACGTCTTTGATGTGGTTTGTCTGTATGTTTTCTTTTTTTTATGATATTGGAAGGCAAACAAGCAGACGGATTTCCTGATGTTAAGGAATTCACGCCGCCTAGAGACAGCAAAGGTGGTAATGGTGCGTTGCCAACCTGAGGCCGGGATGTTAAGCCTCGAGCAAAAGTAATTTTACTGGCTACCTTACCCTCCGAAACGGCACACGTCATGACGTTATTTCGGCAGGAATAGGTAAGGCGGTGGTACCAATCTGGGCGAGACGCTGCTAAACTCTACCACCTAGTCAGATGTCACGGTGTTTGTGACGGTGAGCCTATGCTCGCCTTTTACGAGCTGCCTGGCAAGGAAGGCAGATGGTCTATTCTACAAAGGAGCCCGGATTAACACAGGGTACAATACTTTTTTTGAAGTTAAACTTCTTTTAGCGCGATTGGAAAAAAATGGCCAAGTACGAGTTGATTTCGCCCGTGAAGGGTTTCGTATCAGCAAGTAACAATGTAAAAGTTCTTGTATTTCATATATGTGGTTGTGGTTTGGGACTTATGGTGTATTCAAAAAATACTTTTACTAGATCACGTCCCAATCATTTTGCGCTGAAAGTTTGCATGGTATTGAACACTTATTTTTTTTTTTTAATTTTATCATTATCTTATTTAGAAGTCATTTAAAAAAAGTATCTTCACGCCCATATCCCCGAAGAGGTAGGCAGAGGCACAACCAAAGACACCCACGACTAGCCGAAGACACTAAGTCCCACAAAGTGATAGGTGGCAAGCCTATTGCCAACCGGGCACATATCCAATCCCGAGCTAAGTTTTTATTCATTATTAAATTGAAAAACCCAATTTTCTTTTTATTTCCCCTACCCGGGATTCGAACCCGGGACCTTATGCAGTCAAGTCCAACAACTGAATCGGTAGAGCACAGAGGTCCCCCTTTCTAATATTCAGTTTAAAATAAAATGGTACTAGAAAGCCTAAGCCTCGTTTTTCGAGTGGCTAGCGTACACGCGTAACTACGCCGACCAAGCGCGAGGCTCGAGTTCGATTCTCGACGGAGGCAGGCATTTGTGTGATGAACATTTAGATGTCTGCATTTCCAGATCTGTGTGCTTATTAAATTTATTTTTGTATTTATTTAAGTATTTCCATGTATTAGAATCGTTGACTAATACCCATAACACAAGCATATAATTTGGTTACTTTGGGGTTAGATTCAATTTGTGTAACATGTCCAGAGATATTTATTTATTTTTTGAAGATCTATCCTCAGATACCCCAGACGTATGGGTTTGATGAAAAAACATTTTTGAGTATCAGCTCTAAGTATGGGGATTTTCCAAAACTTATTTCTCTTTCCTATTTTTGTGTGAGAATCTTAATGCGGGTCCCATAATACATCTACTAATGTTAGTTAGTTCTCATAATAACGTTAGTTTGACCGCCTCGTTGATCGAGGAGTTAGCGTACACGCCTAACTCCGTGGACCAACCACGAATCTCGGGTTCGATTACCGACGGGGACGGGCAAATGTCTAATTAATATTTAGATGTCTGCATTTCCGGGTCTGGGTGCTTATTAAATTCATTTTGGTATCAATTTTAGTATTTCTATGTATTAGAAGCGTTGATTCGGTTTCACCCATAACACGAACATATAAATTGCTTATTTTGAGGAAGATTTAATTTGTGTAACTTTTTAGGGATATTTATTTATTTATTATTACTAAATTACTACTGCTAAAGCAGATATACAATGCGAATGTGGACGGATGTAGGTACCCGGGGAGACAAAGCTGGCATTCCACGATCAGACCACTCGGATATTATCCGAGAGTGGTGTCAAGAGTCTCCGAAACCGGCGTGTTTGTATGAAAAAGGTAATAAATGTGAAGGAAGCTAGACAGGTTTGTCAGGATCGTGAGGTTTGACACTCGATACTCTCTGCCTACCCTGTAAGGGACTTGGTATCAAGATATGTATGTATCTATGTAATATTACTACAGTTTTGGAAAAAATGGCTGTAATATACTGACGGACAGACAGACAGACATGACGAATCTTTGAGAATCCCGTTTTTTGGTTTATGGCTACGGAACCCTAAATACGATGAAAGTGAAGTTTTACGATTCTTACACATCGACAGATAAAAGCAACAGCGTAAAGTTAGTTGCTAAACAGATAAAAGCAACAAACTGAAGTTATTTGCTAAACTTTTTCATAAGTTTTGTAAAAAGTGCCATCAACATAGTTATATGTTGTTTTTTGGATTGTTACCATAAAGAAGTATAACTTCTTACGTGCGTACATAAGTACACATACTCAGAGATTAGACAGAGAGAGTGTGGGATTAAAAGAAAGTATTAAAGTTCGGTCATGTGAAAAGAATGGAAGATTAAAGAATGATAAAAGAGATTAGTAGGTATACTCGAATGTGGATGGCTATAGGTATCTGAAAAGGCCTTTGTTGATAGTCCACGTTAAACTCGCTCGGGCATTATCCGACGGTGGTATCAGGAGTCTCTGAATCCTTTATGTTTATGTGAAAAGAGTGATGAATATGAAAGAAGCCAGGCCTACCTACCTCACAAGGAACATGGCGTGAGGACATGTATGTGGGAAAGTCCACTCGGTGAAACTCTAAAATTCATTATTTTTTTCATAATTATTAAAATATTAATATTTATAAAATTATACAATAACAAAATAAGCCAATCAGTTTGGCTTTCGCAGCATCTTCAGGGCTATGATATCATAATGAAAAAAACCCGCCCACATTTATTTCTTTTTCTGATATATTAGTTTACGAGTATATTAAGTAATACCATAGACCTGAAGATGCTGTGAAATCGAAACCGGATGGCTAATTTTGTTATTTTATCATTTTAAAAATATTTTAAGTAAACAGTGCAAGTGTATTCATACATATCATTATAACAGTAGTAATAACCTACTTAATGTGTGTACGTGATCCATATTCCTGCAAAATCATGACTTTTTATATAATATGTTCATATTATTCTCTCTGAATTTTAAACTAACACATTTCATTATATATTTAATATAATCCTGAGCTAAACGAGTATTAACCGAAAAGGTCCAAATTAAAATGGAAGTGGAATGTTCGTAACAATGTTGGATGTAATGTTCACATCGAGTTTTTAACAAGTTAAAATGTTAATAACAAGTGCAGTCAGATACAAAAGTCGATGCAGAATTTTCCACATTCAATTTTGTATTTTGTTTTTTTTTTGTATTTTGCATGAGCGTGAAATTTTGCCATTAATTAAACTTATTCTCTTGCATCAAGTTATCACCTAGTTACTTAAATGTGAGTTATGTCAGGGTTTTATGTAAAGCGGCGGTCCTTACCCAAACGTTTGTTAGATTTGACGGGCATCGAGAAAATACACAATACACTGTGTTTCTTCATAAATACTTCACCTGTGCACTTCAACTTAATATAATCCTAAAATTAAATTTTTTAATAACCCCCGACAAACTTGTATGTATTTGAGCTAAGAACCATCTCGACCACGTCAGATTTTAAACAAAAAAATTAACATAAAAATCGGTCCATCCGCTCAAGTGTCACACATGTCACTAATAACAGCCCTCTTTTGCTATTGGGTTTTAAAATGATATCAAAATTATATAATTATACTCAACATGTACATGTACACCAAAGGTAGTAATGGTGCGTTGCCAACCTGATCCCGGGATGTTAAGCCTCGATTAAAATATGTTGACTAGCTATCCACGGAATATGTCAACGTCAAGCACAGATGTTAGGGCGGCAGGAATAGGTAAGACGGTGGTATCAATCCGGTCAAGTCGCTGCGATACTCTACGTGACGGTAATCCTATGTCCGCCTTTTTCGAACTGCCTAGCAGGAAGACCGATGGTCTATTCTACCAAGGAGCCCGGACAAACACGGGGAAACTGCAAAATATTATCGAAAAAACATTTTTGCAAATTCATGATGAAATTAACACGGTATTTAGTATCTTCAGTACACGGTATTTCGTTTATTTATATAACGTTATACATATAAAAATATTTTCACTTGCCAATTATTTAATAGCAGACGTTTAAAAAGAAAACGATTTTAGGAAAAATTTTTTTACAAATGCAACTCATTTGTCATTTGGTTTATTTAAATATCGTTATATTATACGAAATGTAATGCAAGTCGTAAAACTGTCCCAGTGGAATCGAATTATTACTATGGACATTAATGCCTGTGAAAGTGTAGAATTAGGGTTACCACACACATAAAACTAACCCTATTACTTTAAAATGATATTGTTATTTTTGTTACTTACCTCGGAAACAATGCTTATATAAAGGCTTAATTATTAAAAAATATTGTTAATGACATCAAGCTACAATCTTCAGCTGTTAAAGCAAGGGAAATCGCAAAAAACAGCGTGAAGAAAATATAATATACTAGCCGAACCAGCGAATTTCGTATTGCTTGACATTTAACAGCTTGTATGGAAATATGGTTGTACTAACAGTTTGTATTAAAAAAAAGAGTTTTGTTTTTCCCATTTTTCCTTCAGTTTTCTAGCTTTTTTCTTCATAAAGACCTTTTTCTAGCATGAACTAACACAACAAAAACCGAATTACGAACATTGGGCCATCAATTCAGGCGTAATGCAATGACCAGTGGAAATCAAACATTTAACTTCTTCATTATTGTTCAAAAGACTAACTTCTGAAACTCTCTTAAATAAGTGGAAGATATAATTAAGTCACTTGTCGAGTACTACGTGCAAATAAAAAAATAGTGTCCAAAGATATTTATTTATATTTAATTTTCTATTTCCCATTATAAGGAAGTGTGGGGACCCAGGGGTGAAGATAGGGTAGCTAGCAGATTTGCACAAGTGACTTACAGATGTCTAAAGACATAAATCCGTTACGTGTGTGAACGACACTTAACATTTCTTTGTCTTTTAATAAAAGTTCCAATTAGTTTCAATTATTTCATTTCGTAAGATTATTTGAATAGATGTGCTTTATTTAACTTTCATATAGCTTTTTACCTTGTTAGATATATGCCACTTCGATCTTTGTTATTGCTTACTCTATAAAGAGGCAAACAGCATAAACGACAAAGACACATAAAACATCTTTTATGTATTAGACTAAATGTTGCTCGCGGTTTTGCCTGCGTTATGTCTCCCGTGAGAACTGGTTTAGATATCGAGATGATCAATATCTTTAGTCCATCTCTCATGTTAAATCTATCTCAAAGCTAAATCCAATGACATTAAAGACCGGATCAGGTGGTATGAGATTAAATCGTAATATACATACATAAATGTAATGTACATGAATAAGTTTAGTAGATTGTGAAATGTGTAAAAGTTAGATTAGTATAGGTAGTAAGGATACGGTATTTTGAAATGGTGGTATTATTTGTGGCTGTTTTTACCCATTTATGAAAATTTTGATGGCTATAAAGAGGAGGCAGAGGGTGTAGAAACACAACAACAGAAAATAAAGCGATTACTACATTAGCTTGTAAAAAAAAATAGTTGATGTATACAAAAATGTTAACATAAAGTGACAACCCTATTTTGAAACTCATCTGGATTCCCGCCAAAATCCACAGGTCTCACTGCTTATTCTACTAATAATGTAAAACTTTTGTAGCTATTTTAACATGTTACGAATTCGAAACAATCCAATGACATGTCATAGGATTTGAAATTAACATTTACGTGTTTATAAAACAAATTCCTTATCACTATTTATTATTAAAGAGTCCTATTTTTAGATTCGTTTGCACAAATAGGTCCCTGGATCGATTGTTGCTACGACTTGTCGCTTACCATACGACTAATGTCGCATAAGTCCTGGCTTCACTTCTTTTTCCGGAAGGTATGTCGTGGTCTACATGATAAGATAGCGAATAAGGAAGAAGCTATTCTGATGATTCACATCTGTGGCTTATAATAAATAAATAATAATATCCCTGGACAAGTCACACAAATTGAACTTAACCCTAAAGTAAACAAATTATGTGCTTGTGTTATGGATGTTAAC
This sequence comes from Calephelis virginiensis, assembly GCA_002245475.1. Taxonomy (NCBI): domain Eukaryota; kingdom Metazoa; phylum Arthropoda; class Insecta; order Lepidoptera; family Riodinidae; genus Calephelis; species Calephelis virginiensis. The sequence goes on along the minus strand of NJDC01011892.1, from coordinate 88,236 downwards.
GATTCTAATACATAAAAATACTTAAATAGATATCAGAATAATTTAATAAACACCCAGACATTGCAGACATCTAAATGATCATCACACAAACGCCTGCCCCCGTCGGGAATCGAACCCGAGCCTCGCGGTTGGTCGATGTAGTTAGGCGTGTACGCTAGCCACTCGACCAACGAGGCGGTCAAATTATGGACACCAAAGATGTTAAAATGTGCAAGTCAACAATTTATCCTACCCTCCGGACTGAAACATGACATTGTATGTTGTCATGTATGGCAAAAATAGTTGAGGCGGAGGATCTGTAAGCTGGCAAGGTGCTGTGCAGTGCAGCAAGGTAGCCTTGGCTATTCAACCTATGGTCGCCGCAACCTGTCCTGCGCAGATAGTATGTTCTACGGGACCTGAACTAACACGGGGAAGAACTAGCAATAATAATGCAATTGATTGCTATATATCAAATAAAATCGCCTCTGTGGTCTAGCGGTTCAGGTGTTGGACTTGACTGCATGAGGTCCCGGGTTCGAATCCCGGGTCGGGCAACAAAAAGAAAATTTGGTTTTTCCAATTTTCTAATACAAAAAAATGTTGTTTGGGATTGGATATGTGCCCGGTTGGCGATATGCTTGCCACTTATCACATTGTGGGACTTAGAGTCTTCGGCTAGTCGTGTGTACCCTGGTTGTGCCTCTGCCTACCTCTTCGGGGATATGGGTGTGAAGATACTTTAAAATCGAAGTACGTATACAATTCTGTTTGATTGTTTTGTACAAATTAGCCATTGTAATACAACTGTTGCGCGATTTTTGCCATTAGTCAGCTTTCGCAACTTAAATTTTATATGATACTAGCGGCCTGTCCCGGCTTCGAACGTGTATAAAATATACATATAAACCTTCCTCTTCAATCACTTCATCTACTAAAACGCACAACATCCATAGCATAGTTTTAAAAATGTATGCATTTAAAGGGTCATAGGGACATAGGAAGCGACTTTGTTCTATACTATGTAGGGAAGATAGCGAACACACGGCTCTCCTGATGGATCTCCGTGGCCGATAGACGCCATGATGTCGGTATGCAGGTCGGTATCCTATGGCTGGGATGCTAGTTTTTTTGTGCAAGTGGATCGGAAACCCTAGCGAGTGTCGCAGTCAAACATAGTATGGTGATAAAAAAATATGGAACGCTATTAAATAAAAGATTTCCCCGTGTTCCCCGTGTCCGGGTCCGCTGACTAGAATAGACTATCTGCCTCTGTGCCAAGCAGCTCGTAAGAGGCGAGCACTGGTCAATAGGTCTGGTTAATGTATAGGTCATTATGAGACTGCTGGTGGTAGAGTATGGTGCAGCAAGTTGCCCGAGTAGAGATTCACCGCCTTACCCATTGCTGCCGTCACACAGTGTTTTTTTAACTTTATTTTGGGACAGCCTAATTTTATCGATAAGACCCCACCCTAGTCAGGCGCCCTGAAACCTCGCATTATTAGCACACCAATATTATTCTTTATCAAAATACTTGGAAATATAAAATCGAGAACTTTGACCAAAAACCGGTACTTTATAAAAAAAATCATATCTCTGGGATTTCAGCAATCGTTTTTTTTTGTAGCAGTCATCATATCACACGTAGAAAATAAATTACTAACTTTAACTTTAGTCAGAAAAAAATAAACGATTTTTTGCACTATTTGCGATAATTTGAAACTGCATATTCGCAACTTCCCGGTGGATGGTTTATAATTTGGCCCTAATTTACGGGCCTCTAAGGCCTTTACGAGCTGAGTGCAAAATTAAGTGTTACATTCATAGACAACTGAATAAATATTACTCGGATCGCATTTTACCAAACACTATGATAGATAGTTTCGTAAGAGTTTTAATATTGCCAGTTATATATTTTTCCATTCGTACATTCAATAAAACTAGGCTGTCCCAAAATAAGGGTCAAAAAAATACTATGCGTCATAACTGCTCTGACGTGTTTTGGTCCGGAGAGTAGGGTAGCCGGTAAACTTGCACAATAGGCCGTTCCTCCCGCCTTAGGACAGCGGCGCACCTGTAATATCTGTGGTGTCTACAGGTCACACTTGTCTCTTAGCATCAGAACCTTGAGCTTGTTTGCTGACCTCATACAAAAAAGATGTATGACACTGTTTGGGTATCTCCGAAAATTTGTGATATTGTTTCTACCCTTTCTGTAGTTAGTTCCACTAGTCCCGATAAAGTTTCTACCCTAGATTATATGTGGGTCACGGTGGTTTCCCCGGAAAGCAGCCCTTCCGGTTTCAGCGGTATACATGAGCGCTTCGCAACTTTGATACTCGTAAATTGTAATCAAATAAACGGTTCTAAGATTTGTTTTTACTTGATCACAATCAAGGATTATATGTCTTAGGGATTTTTAATGTATGTTTGAATGTAAAATGGTTGGACCAATTTATATGATTCTAAGAATGTTTTAATTACATTTTTATGAATTAGTGTTATTAAATTTAAACATGGCCGCTATAAAAGTGTTATGGTTCGAGTGACATAGTTCATTACAAGCTGACATAGTTAATGGTGGTAACTTCATATCGCATATTTATTGATTAACACCCAAATGAAAAATAAGAGTGTTATTAGTTTGATATGTCTGTGTGCATGCTTGTGTGCATTTGTGGCATCATCTAAACGGATGGGCCGATTTCGATTCAAATTTTTGGTTTATCAGCTGACCTGTTCGAGATGGTACGGTATGTAGATAAAACTTTATGTATTACTAGCTTCCGCCCGCGACTTCTTCCGCGGAGAATATAGCCTATAGCCTTCCTCGTTAAATGGGCTTTCTAACACTAAAATAATTTTTCAAATCGGACCAGCAGTTTCTGAGATTAGCGCGTTCAAACAAACAAACTCTTCAGCTTTATAATATTAGTATAGATAGATTATGTACTAGCAGTTTCCTTATGTACCTACTTATTATACGCGTGGAATTGACATTTTGTGATTATTGATGGAAACAAAAGATTTTCCCACTATAAAATATTTTTGAAACGTGACCCGGTCTACTTAATTAAGTAATTATTATTTAATATTATAGTATAGGTAGTAACCTATACTAAAATATTAAATAATAATTAATATTGCTGGACAAGTCATCTCCTCTGTGGTCTAGCGGTCCGGGTGTTGGACTTGACTGCATGAGATGCCGGGTTCGAATCCCGGGTCGGCCAATAAAAATAAAATTGGATTTTTCCAATTTTCTAATAAAAAAAAATGTTGGTCGGGATTGGAAATGTTCCCGGTTGACGATAGGCCTGCCACCTATCACATTGTGGGACTTAGTGTCTTCGGCTAGTCGTGGGTGCCTTGGTTGTACCTCTGCCTCCCTCTTCGGGGATATGGGCGTGAAGATACTTTTTTTTGGACAAGTCACACAAATTGAATCTAACTCCAAAATAAGCAAAATATATATGCTTGTTAGTCAACGATTCTAATACATAAATAGGTACCTGAATAAATTTAATAAACACCCAGATCTAGAAATTCAGACATGTAAATGTTCATCGCAAAAATTCGTGGCTATGTCGGGAACCGAACCCGAGTGTCGCAGTTGGTCAGTATAGTTAGGCGTGTACACTAGAGCCTCAACCAAACCCAATTAATCAAATAGTACTAAAATACCTAGTATGTTATATTACTATAAGCTACTACTACACAAAATTAGATAGAAATCCGTTCAGCAGTTATTGCGTGAAAACTGAACAGACCATCCAACAAAAAATTAAATAATGCTCGTTTTGGGTTCTCTGTCCTGTATACAATAGCAATAACTTTAATTAATTATAATCTAAATTTTTAGTTTTATTATATTTCTAGATAACATGAAACCATTATTGGGTTGATATAATTTATTTGGGACCATCTCGGATTCATTAGCTATCTTTCAAATAATGATCAATTCGCGACGTGGTAGTGAAAGTCGGTTTTTGCAGTTTTACTGTGCTTAACCTTTATCCGATATACATATAAACGGGCTACAGCGAACTGAATATATGATACGTGGGCGTATCCGTGGTCAACTTCTATAATTATAAGTATTGTATAATTGTTTAACCCAAAAGTACGGAAAAATCTTATCCTCTTTAATAAACAGTGAATCATTTCCCCGTGTTTGTCCGGGCTCCTTAGCAGAATAGACCATCTGCCTTTCTGCTAGACAGCTCGTAAAAGGCGAGCATAGGCTTACTATTACTTACACCGTGACTTCTGATTAGGTGGTAGAGTTTCGCAAGCGACTCACCCGGATTGGTACCACCGCCTTACCTATTCCTGTCGCCATAACGTCAGCGCTTGTCGTTCCGGTTTGGAGGTTAAGGTAGCCGGTAAACTTACTTTTGCTGGAGGCCTAACAAACCGGCTTCGGGTTGGCAACACACCTTTACCACCTTTGGTGTCTCTAGGTAGCGTGAATTTCTTACCATCAGGAAATCCGTCTGCTTGTTTGCCTTCCAATATCATAAAAAATAAAATCTCATAATAATATTTGATATTATAGTTTTAAATATATCGTAAAAAAACTTTGGAATACTGTCCGAATAATGAAATACTTCTATTTGAGGTGATATCATGAACATTTGTTGAATTAACGAATTCCGTTTTTCGAAGTGTAATTTTAATTTTAGCACTAGGGTTGGGTTAGATTTCTACAAATTTGAAAAAAATAAAAAAAATCTCCTGACTGGACTTGAACCTACCTTTCGTCGCAAGCTGACGAATGCTCTTACCATTTAAGCTACTAAGTATGTAAGTATACTATGTATGTATGTACTAAGTATGTATGTACTAAGTATGTATGTACTAAGTAAGTATTCGACTCCTGTGGCGATGTTTCAGTGCCCTAGATAGACAGTGAAAGATGAAATTCACGTTGATAATGGCTACAGCTTTCGTCTTTATTAATATAGTCTCTTTTGATGTTACTTCGATGTTACCGACGTTCGGTAAGCCGTATTTGTTATTTGCTGTATTTGCCAAATAGCCGAATAGGGTAAATAAGTATGAAAAAAAATACTCCCTACACATGAAGGCTATTTGTCAATTATAGCAAATACACATATGCAAGTAGCCATGTATGCAGCCGCTATAAATGAATAAAGTTTTTTTTTTATTTATTCATAATAAAAATGACAAATATATTAGAATAAATGATAATAATAAATGATAATAATAAATGATAAATATAAAATAAAGCAACATGTAAAAAAACAAGTGTTGAATAGCCAACAAGAAGTTTAAATATACTAACTATAAAATAGCTTAGTTAAAAAGTATGTGTCTTAAACCCGTGTCCTCGAAAAGGGTAAGCACCTGACAATTAGCTGAAGGTACAACTTAATCTTACAATGCGATTTGTGGCCTATCGCACTTAATAAGTTAATAGTTATCGGATAAGAAAATACTATCGAGTTAATTCTACATCACTATTCGATAAACAGAATTCGTGCTAAAGGCCTTACAAAATAAATATATCCACCGGATACGTATCTTAGCAATTGGATATTTTATAAGATTCCGTATTACACTGCTCGCGAAGCTGGCGTTCTTCCAATAAACCCCTACCATTAACAATTTCGTGTTTGACTTTTAACATTAAATATTTTTAAACATATTATAAAATCGTGAATGAACTGTGTTTGAACGTTGAAGGTATTTCAGAAAATAAAACTGAGATTGATAGCTGGAAATCGTTTGTATCCACAACATTTTAGTTTGAAATTATTCTCTGTTTGCGCATTTACTATTTGACAGACAAATAGCAAATCATGTCTCAGATTTTTTCATCTATTTTTAGACTTCTCCGTCTACAGACCAACCAAAATATAGTTTTGTTTGGTTGGTGTATCGAATTCTATTCCATACTGTTCGAAAATTACCTTAAAAAATTGTACATAATATTTGTAATCCCGTGTTAGTCCGGGCTCCTTCGCAAAATAGAACATCTGCTTTCCTGCTAGGCAGCTCGTAAAAGGCAAGCATAGCCTTACCTTACATAGCTAACAACGTGACAATTGACTAGGTTGTAAAGTTTCGCAGCGACTCGTCTAGATTAGTACCACCGCCTTATCTATTCCTGCCGCCATAACGTCAGTGCTTGCTATTGACAGGTTCCGATTCGGAAGATAAGGTAGCTAGTAAACTTACTTTTGCTCAAAGCCTAACATCCCGGCATCAGGTTGGCAAACCACCTTTGGTGTCTCAGGCGGCGTAAATTTCTTACCTTCAGAAAATCCGTCTGTTTGTTTGCTTTCCAATATCATACAAAAAATATCTGACGGACGCCAATCTATCCTGAAGTTTATTTTCAGTTTGCAAATTCTCATGTTCTTACGCTCTGAATCTTTGTATGTGCTGACAACAAATAAGCCTCGCTACAAACACATACAAAGGTCCTATACAAAGTTGTATGTAAGTGATACCTACCTAGGTATGGTAGTAATTCTGCTGGGCACCAACTTATTTTAGATGCATGCTAACTTTTATCAATAAAACAAAAAGAAAAATGATGGAAATTTTAGGCACGTCAGATTAGTTTAGACCTGTCAACTTGTGACTATTTAAGAAACGTTTTCCGAGGAATTAATTAAAAGTTTGTATAAATGTGTACAAACTAATCTGACAGTAGTAAGCGTGTTTTGTCTTTTTTTATAATTATCATTGAAAGAAGATAGCAATATCTTAATTAATTTTGTAAATACACATTAAAATTACTACTTATGTGTAAAATAATAGTTTAAAACAGTTTCTCTTAAGGCTTCTTCCTAATGTAAAATACATAAAATTCCGGCTAACAACGCACTTGCAACGCACCAGGAATGCTTTAGTCGGTGGTTCGTATTATCTTACTCTACTAATAATAAAATCAGCTATCGAGAAACTAATGAGTAGAGAAGAAACTCTATAGTAAGGGCGATAAGACTTTTCAACAAATTTCTCTCAAGGTGCAATACATACATTTTAGTGGCACGGATTTTTCGACATGGGCCATATACTTTGAAATCAAACTCTTTCTGCCAGTTTCAACCTTCCTTACAAATACCGCCCAAAGTTTTGTTCTCGTAATAAGAAAAATCAAATTCAAGAATTTTATTTTTCCCAAATACTTGCTGCTTGTCGACAACAAGCATAATTTAGCAAATTAGCATTTTCGATTTGTTACACAAAATCAGTATTTAAGACTAAAATGATAGAAAAAACAATAATGCATTAGCTTTATATTTTTGACCGAATAAAAAAAGTTGGTTAAATGTTTGACTTCTAACTTTTTAAGTATGTGAATCGATTTCACCGTCATGTGTAAACCAATTTTAAAGTTTTTATTCTATTTGAAAGAGCGTACTTACCCATTACGATCAACTGGATCTCAAATGGGATTTCAAGGAAATCGAAGACAATACAATTTTACCGTGTATCTAGATGTATTATTGTAGTCGAATGTGGTTTTCTTGCATTTTGCTGCGCTTTTTTTATGATATTGGAAGGCAAACAAGCAGACGGATTTCCTGATGGTAAGAAATTCACGCCGCCTAGAAACAACCAAGGTGG
>NJDC01011892.1:54237-80008 GCA_002245475.1 Calephelis virginiensis | reverse complement strand
CCGGGATTCGAACCCGGGACCTCATGCAGTCAAGTCCAATTACTGAACCGCTAGACCACAGAGCAAAAAGTGTCGTGACAACATTTTCGTAAGAATTTTTTCCGTCTAGCCCCCATTCACAAAGCGCAATAAGGAACTTCGTTCCAATATAGTCTCGCAAGAGCTAACATTAATTACACGATTCGCTATTATGCGAGAACCAAAAATAAAATCTCGATTACTTGCCGTTGCGATCGGATGACTTGTAATGAAATACAGATATGTATCGTGGTAGAGGATTTGGATTTAATTTTCAGTATAACATTGGTCCCTTGAAAAAGCTTTGCGAAACGTTATATCATGAGAAATGGTTATATTATCGCCTGTGTCTAGCGGTCCAGCGTCGAACTTGATTTCTTGAGTTCCCGGGTTTGATCCCCGGGTCGGGCAACAAAAAAAATGTGTGTTCTCAATTTTTAAATAAAAATGACGGCCTAATTGTGCATCTGCCTGCTTTTTCGTGGATATGGCATAGTTATTTTCTCACTATTTTACCAGCATAGGTTAATTACTTCGGATAAAAGCTTTGGTTAAATTCAAAACGATTTTCATCCCTTATTTATATTAACTAGTGGTCGTCCATTGGACGAAATTTGATCATAATAAATTTTGATATCATATTGTGGGCGCCATCTGTGATCTTTTATCGTTACCATCAATATATTTGTTTGTGTGTGTCAAATGCATGGTAGTGTGGGTAATGTTTTATTTCTTGAATTAATGCACTTTTTAAACATTATCATTAAAAAATATTACCGTTCTGCACTTCTCCTACACAGAAACTATATGTGTGCCAAATTTCATACTCCTCCGTCAGCGCAATTTCCGTAAAAGTCCAAAGCTTTTGCTTCACGTATTCATATTATGATTTGGGGGTTCAAGAAAAAACATTACTTGTATTCGAGCTCGGGTGTATAATTATATGCGTATCTGATTTCATTGAAATAAGTCTAGCAGTAAGCCGTGATAGCATAAAGTCCTTGGTTGTATCTTACCATCGATAGACCCGTGTGTTTGTTTGCTGACCTCACACTTAAAAAAGTTTTGTTGAAATTTTTGTTTTTCAATAAATATAAATATAAAAAATATATAATCCCCGTGTTGTTCCGGGCTCCTTTGTAGAACAGACCATCTGCCTTCCAGCCAGGAAGCTCGTAAAAGGCCAGCTTACCGTCACTAACACCGTGACATCCTACTAGGTGGTAGAGTTTCGTAGAAACTATCCCGGATTGGTACCACCGCCTTACCTATTCCTGCCGCTATAACGTGCTTGCCGTTGACGTGTTCCGGTTCGGAGGGTAAGGCAGCTGATTACCTTACTTTCGCTTGAGGCCTAACATCCCGGCCTCAGGTTGACAACGCATCATTACCACCTTTGGTGTCTCTAGCGGCATGAATTCCGTACCATCAGGAAATTCGTCTGCTTGTTTGCCTTCCAATATATTAAAAAAAGTAAGAAGTAATTGATCCGTCAGGACAGGAAATCCTTCTTGCTTACCTTCTAATATCAAAAAAAATTATAAGTAATTGATGATAGATGAACATTCCCGATTCTACAGATGACGTCTAAAGACGAATCTTTCCATAATCTCAGTCCCTTCAAAAATACGAAACGTTTTGATATGAAAACAAAGGATTGTTTTAAAGTCTGTTTTAAAATAAGCGCTACTCTGGACTCCTGTCTCCTTGTACATTAATGAGTTGTTTGATGTTTAATTTGTAAATTGTGTTAGATTGTAACTTGTTATTAGGAGAAAAACAATAAAGATTCTATTTTTATTTAAAAATATTTAAATGTAATAAAAAATAGTATAGTATCGCCACGCCCATATCCCGAAAAGCGTAGGCAAAGGCACACTCAGGGCATCCACGACTAGCCGAAGACACTAAGTCCCACATTGCGTTAGGAGGCAAGCCTATCGCCACCAGGGCTATGTGCCCCGGTGGCGATAGGCTTGGCAATCCCGGGCAATGTTAGTTTTATTAGAAAATCGAAAATACATATTTTCCAATTTATTTTATTGCCCGACCCGGGGCTCGAACCTGGGACCTCAAAAAGTCAAACCCAACGCCGAACCTCGAGACCACAGAGACGATTAGTGTAATTAAAGAACCTAGTACTTTAAAAGGCTATTATGACAAGCCTTAGATGAGGCTAAAACATAGCCGTTTAAATTCTAGGTTTAAATACAAAATGAAAACTATTTCTGTGGTCTAGCGGTTCATGTGTTGGATTTGACTGCATAAGGTCCCGGGTTCTAATCCCGGGTCGGGCAACAAAAGAAAATTTTGATTTTCCAATTATCTAATAAAAAAAATTTTGCTCGTGATTGGATATGTGACCGGTTGGCGATAGGCTTGCCACCTATCACATTGTGGGACTTAGTGTCTTCGGCTAATCGTGAGTGCCCTGGTTGTGTCTCTGCCTACCTTTTCGGGGATATGGGCGTGAAGTTACTATGTTTTTTTTTTAAACTATAAAGAGTTTTGAAATCACAAACGGTAATATTTCAAAAAGGACGGAAACGGGCCGGACATCAATTTCACGAGCCGCTGATCCGAGAGAACGGAAAAACTCGATCACTCGAGATCGATAGACTTGCACTGAAATACTGAGGGAGTGTACAATGGTAGGGGCCATCAATTCAACATTCGATGTAGTTAAGGAGTTTTGGCGCCATCGAGAGAAAAAATGGTCGAAGTTTTTTCATAATTGTTAAATTTCGTGTTTATAGTGAGGGTAATTAGTCAATTTTGGTGGCATTTTGTACAATTTCGTTTAGTCAAGGTGCACAAATGATTTCATTTTATCATGAAGAATCAACAGAACATCATGAATAAATTAGCGTATCGTGTATTTCCCCGTTGCTGCCCGATCTCACTATATGAGCTTGAGTAATGAGGCCACCGCTTTTCTCAAGACCCAATAAGACTTTTATTGACGCCTGGTGAATAATTTTGAAAAGTTAAAACCCGATTTTGATAAATTGTTTAACTTGATGCCAATTTCTACTTGACTAATGGCAAAATGCTAACGCGAATCCCAAAAACTAAAGAAAGAAAAAGATGTAGTTAAGATAGCCCATTCCTTATTTGATCTGCTTTGAAGTGTTTTTTTATGTAGGCATCTGACGACCCCGCCGTCCATGAGTGGAATAATCTATTAGTTTAGATTACGGGGTTATAACAACGCAGTTACGCTAAGCAGAAGAACCTGAAATAACTCACCTACACCAGCTGACTTCTATGTAGCGTTAGTTCTCGTCATTGTCGTATTCCGGTATTAAGAGTAGGCAAACTTACTTATATCTTAAAAATTATAGTGAAATCTGCCGAATTTTCTATTTATATAAAACAATGTACAGTATCGCCTCTGTAGTGTAGCGGTCCGGTGTTGGACCAGATTTAACGGAGTTTGTCCCCTGGATCGGGTAACTGAAGGAAATCACAATGATTCTAAAGAAGTTTTATTTCAAAAGTGAAACTATGCCTAATTTACAATTCAGTTAGAAAATAACAAACAATATACAGTATTTACAAAAGTATCAGAGCCGCCATTGTCCCGGAGATGGTATCTCCCGTCCGGCGTCTGTCGCTCTCGAAGCGTGTCACTGCAGTGAGTGCACAATATAAAAGTAAACCTGCATTCACACTATATTACAAAAAGGTTTTAATTTCGTACAAGATAAAATTAAATTAAAAATTAAGAAACCCCCGACACAAGAATTTAATTTTCCTTTAAAAAGTGAAAAATATCCCAATATATTTGCAGACAGTTAATCGGGGAGATTAACTGTCTAAAAAGACTAGCATACAAGTTACCTTTAATAAAAAAAAACTAAATTGAAATCACTGCATTCGATCGGGAGTTATGATGCCACAGACAAACACATCAAACTTATAACACCCCTCTTTTTGCGTCGGGGGTTAAAAAAGTAAAGTATCTCCACTCTCGTATCCCCAAAGAGGTAGGCAGAGGAACAAGCAGGTCACCCAGGACTAGCGTAAGACACTATCCCACAATGTGATAGGTGACAAGCATATCGACTTACACATATCAAATCCTGGGCAATGTTGTTTTTTTATTAAAAACTATCTATCCCGGTGAACTTTGTTCCACTCGCTCAGTTTGTTTGAAAAATGTTTGAAAATCTACCACCTAGTAGGATGGCATTTTGTTAGTGACGGTAAGCCTATGCTCGCCTTTGACGAGCTGCCTGGCAAGGAAGGCAGATGGTCAATTCTGCAAAGAAGCCCGGACCAACACGGGGAAACCATGTATGTGACCACGTACTTATTTCCCTCTGTGTTGTGTGGGTTGTCTATGTTGAAACCATCTGTCTACCTACCAAGCAACACAAGGTGAGTTTAGGTTGAATAGGCCATTGCCAACAACACCCCTGATGATAGAGTGGTGTGTTTTGCCAGCGTAGGGATGGAGGGCCAAACTTATTCCTGCTGACGTAACGAAAGGATTGCACAATTGCCCAAAACCCCGACCAAAAACCAGCTTCACAATGGTGTCTCTTACCATTAGGAGAGCCTTGTACTTATTTGCTTTCTTATGACATTAAAAATAACCCCGCCACGTGTTATCGCATCCTCCAGACCCAATAACCGCGGCAAACGCTATATTCCCAACCCGAACACTAACTCACAACACAGTAACATCACACTACACCGTCGCTGCCGGTCTCAACGACGAAGATCTCTCTTGCGCCCGGCGCTTAACGCCGAGCGACGAGCCGCCACTATTTCTCCATCAAGTCCACCCAGTAACCAGAAAGCAGCACCAAGTCGAGGTACGGTTTCCCGGGAGACAGCCCTTGTTGCTGGCGTTGTAGGTAACAGTCCAATGCATTTAAATAATCATGTCTCGGGCTGAGCACTCTGCTCGGCCCACAAAGCTCGGTGAAGTTGTAAAAACCGCGAGGTTAGCAACAAATTAGTCATTAAAAAAAATTATCCAGACTTTCATACTAATATTATTATTTTGAAAGTCTGTCTTTTGCGCTTAGCAGCTAAGCAGCTAAGCCTCTGAACTTATTTTATAAAATTTGATCTCTAGTAGCCCAAATTCAGATAGAGGCTTTTTTTCAAAAATCAACCCCCATTAAACTATAATAATCCCCCATTTAAAAGTTTGGATGCAAAATGTCGTTCATCGCTAACGAACTCGTAAACATCTAGTAATATATAAAAGAAAAGGTTACAAAAATAACAACCATTGTCGTGGACATGATATATCTCAGGTGAATTCCGGTGAAATAATAAAAACCGCGAGGTTAGCAACATAAAAGCCATTAAAAAAATGGTGTATCTCATACGGAGCTTAGCCCTCAAAATGTGTCCTAGCAGTTAGTGCATAATTTCAAAACAAGACTGCGTTCACATTACTCGGAAAAAACTTTTTTTTTATGCAAGCAATTGCTTCACTTTCGTCGTGATGAAAAATCACTACATAAAAAACCCAATAAAGTAATCAACTTTTGTGATTTTTTTTACTGCTCCTGTATTTTGTATATTTTTGCTTTTTATGTACAATAAAGTATTAAATGAAATAAATATATAAAAAAATAACCGACTATTATTTTTTTGGGTACCACTTCGCGATTTGGTTAGTTAAATCCCAGTTAAATTTTATCAATATCCTACTAGTTTTTGAGCTACATTTAATAATTCATAAATTTTTCACTTATCTTAAGGACCACAGAATTAATATGGGACCACCTCGTCATGACCTGTCTTACTTAAAAAAAACATAGAAACGAATTGACAATTTTCTCCATTTTTAACTAAACAGCACAAAAGAACTGGCATATACTTTTTTTACCTAAATTTCATAATTTTGTCATTTTTTGTAAAGTTGTGCGTTATGTAAAGTTAAGTGATAAATGTAATAATCGAAGTGTAAACGCGCCCTTACCCACATTTGTTCATAACTTAAGATGAATACACACAATAGGGATCGGTCTACAGCTCGTAGAGTTGGTTAATGGAAAACAGGAGGATGATAAACTAGTCCACGTATGGATTTAGGTTAAATTGTGATTCTGTTGTTCGTTTGTACTACAATTTCATAATCTTTGTGAAATTAAATGCAAAAGTAATGACAAGCGACTTTACGTTGGAATCACTCTTCGTTGTAGAGTAGTAGAGTTGAGTACAAGGATACATACTTTTTTCATGGGTTTTTTTTAGAAAAAGGAGGGATGTTATAAGTTTAAGATATATAAGTGTCTTGTTTCTGTTTGTGACGTTATAACTTTGGAAAGGACGATTTTGATGCGGATTTTTTATTTGAAAGGCTTGCCACCTATCACATTGTGGGACTTAGTGTCTCGGCTAGTCGTGGGTGCCTTGGTTGTGCCTGCTTAGTGGTGCAACCTACCTCTTCGAGGATATGGGCGTGAAGATACTTTTTTATATCTGGCGCCTTAAGGAACACAGGAATTTCGGCGCGGCCATTTTCTAGCCAAAACCGAAACCGAAAATGAAATTTTCGGTCACTAATTATTACTTAATATTAAATAATAACGTTGCCCGCTGGTTGTTTGGTATCTGTTATAAAATAGTCCAATCTTTTATCTTAGATAAGTTATTAAAACAGATTTCAATTCTTTAAATCAGTTTCTTGCAATTTTATTGCTTTTAAATTATACAATATCGTAAAAGCTTTATTTTTATTGATGTAGCCAGCTTGTCCTATCTACGACAGTTTATTTTCTGATAAAGATCGTAACAACGTATTGAAGCGCCCGTTAAAACAAATGTAATTAATAAAAGCTTATTTCCTTTAGGTTGAGCGCACATTGTCGACACGGCAGTTTTAGGACAAACAATAGACTATTTTGTCGTTCATGTGCGCGTCGGTATAAATACAAAAGAGAATTCGACAAACATATACAGTTTGTCAGTGCAGTTTTCGTGCAGTATTAGATTATTTTGTCTATGAGACGTTTTGTTTCAAGTATGCGAGTAACTGTATTTTTTGTAACGCATAAGACTGTTTTGAAACTGTTGTGACTACAGTGTGCTCTCAGCCTTAGTGCAGTTTGTGATAAGGCACGGCTTGCTAGGATTATATTATCGCCTCTGTGGTCTAGCGGTCCAGGTGTTGGACTTGTCTGCATGAGGTCTCTGGTTCGATTCTCGGATCGGGCAACAAAAAGGAAATTTGGTTTTTCAATTTTTTAATAAAAAAAATGTTGCTCGGGATTGAATATGTACCCAGTTAGCAATAGGCTTGCCAGCTATCACGTTGTGGCAGTTAGTGTCTTAGTGGGTGCCCTGGTTGTACCTCTGCCTATCGCCTCCGAGTTATGGGCGTGAAGATACTTTTTAGGATTATATATTTTAATAACTAGCTGAGCCTACGTCTTAAATATGAATTCTCTTTAATATGAATATTCTCTGAAATATAAAATCTAATGGTGGGGTAGTATTAGATATGGCTTCTTGAGGTCCCGAATTCGATCCCCGGGTCGGGCAACAAAAAAAAATTTGAAAAGTATTTTTTCAATTTTCTAATAATATTAACGTTGTCCGGGATTGGATATTTGCTCGGTTGGCGATAAGCTTGCCACCAATCACATTGTGGGACTTAGTGTCTTCAGCTAGTCGTGATTGTGCCTCTGCCTAACTCTTCGGAGATATGAGCTTTAAGATACTTTTAAAGTGTATTTGTCCATCTTTTTTGAGCCAACGAAGCGATGTAATGGTATAATTGATACAAGAGAAATGTGGTCTAGCGGTCCAGTGTTGGACTTCACATCAAGAGGTCCCGACGTCGAACCCGGTGTCAGGCAACAATAAAAAAACCGTTTATAAATTATCTTGTAAAAACATCTTTGTCTGGGATTGGATATGTTCCCGGTTGGTAATAGGAACACAATACTATAGGACAATTGAAACAGTCCCGTAAGTGAAATCGGATAATTTTTTTAGAAAATTGGTGTTTCCAATTTTCTAAAAAAAAATGTTGCTTGGGATTAGATGTGTACCCGGTTGGCGACAGGTTTGCCACCTATCACATTGGGGGACTTAGTGTCTTGAGCTGATCGTGGTTGTGCCACTGCCAACCATGGGCATAGGGGCGTGAATATTTTTTTTACTATTTAGATGTACTTATTCATATATATATTACTAGCTGTTTCGGCGAACCCTGTTCCACCCGTTCAGTTTGTAGGGTAAAAAATTAAATTTTATTTTCCTACTTTTATAAGTGTCACGTCAGTATCCTGGTTCTAAGGTACCACTTAATAACTTTTTAGACAAATCAGTTAAGCCGTTCTTGAGTTACAAATAGTGTAACGAACACGATTCTCTTTTATATAAAATATAGATGTGACCGCGTCTTTGGTCGAGGGGCTAGCCTACACGTCTAACTCCACCGAGCAACCGTGAGGCCCGGGTTCGATTCTCAAAGGAAGACAGGCATTTATTAAATTTACTTGCTGCTACCTGCGGCGTTACCCGCGTGGTTAATGGTCTCACAGGAACATTTTTAGGGTAAAAACTATCAAATGTGCCAATCCAAGTTACCCTCTATGTGTGTGCCAAATTTCATGAAAATCGGTTCGCCAGTTTTTGTGTGAAGGAGTACAGGCAAACAAACATACAAACTTTCGCAGTTATAATAGTAGGATATGATTCTGCTGTATATAAGTATGTAGTAACACAACACCATAACACAATCATATAATTTGCTTACTTTAGAGTTAGATACAATTTTTGTAATCTGCAGTGATACTTATTTATTAATCCCTCAAAGGATTACCACATCGGTTAAATAATTAAAACTTGGTTGAAAGTGTGAACTTAAGTGTAGTTTACACTTAAGCAAAGGGTTCATATATGTTGACAAACCGCAACATCCGTTCGGAAACTTCCAAGACCCAACTTGTTCCGTCACCAACATCATTAATAGTTGAAACTTTCCAAGTACTTTGGCTATTTTAATGACAATTCTGCTGTGTTTTAAGTGCATGCTGTCTTTTTCCAATAAAACAAAATGAAAAGAGATGGAACATTTTAGACTTGTCAGATTAGTTAAATTGTGAAGTTTTAATCAACGTTTCCCTGAATTAGCGTATTTTTAAAGAGGTTCCATTGCCACTTACGGCCAATATTAATAATCAATCCTAATCCAAAACTTGCTGTCCAAGATTAATATTTTGATCCATTTTTATGTTATCGCTTGCCAATAACATATCTGTGGACAGGATAAATATGGCAATTAGGTATGGGATAGGCCGCCGGATACGCAGCTGTCTAGATTGCTTGAAATCCATTAGATTCAGATACATTATTAACACTGGCCGTTAGTCTGTTTCTGATCCCAGGAAAATTTTTGAAGATTCCACATGGTGGTCCGGACTCCTTTGCAGAATAGACCATCTGCCTTCCTGCCTAGCAGCTCGTAAAAGGCGAGCATAGGCTTACCGTCACTAACACCGTGCCATCCTACTAGGTGGTAAAGTTTCGCAGCAACACGCCCGGATTCGTACCACCGCCTTACCTATTCCTGCCGCCATAACGTCAGTGCTTGTCGTTGATGTGTTCCAGTTCGGAGGGTAAATTAGCCGGTAAACTTATTTTTGCTCTAGGCCTAACATCCCGGCCTTTGGGCGGCAACGCACCATTACCACCTTTGGTGTCTCTAGGTGGCGTGAATTTCTTACCATTAGGAAATCCGTCTGCTTGTTTGCCTTCCAATAAAATGAAAAAAAAGTGTGTGTGTGTACTTATGTACACGCGTTAGAAGTTATACTTCATCGGCGTAATAAGATAAAAATCTTTTTAAAAACTAAAATGTTATCTATAGCTAACTTCATAGCTAACTTCATCATGTCGGTTTTTCGTGACGGTTCATCGCAAAAATTTACCGTCATCATTTTTTCCTAATGCGCGAAAAGAAGTATAACTTCAAAAAAATAAAAAAAAGATACTTATTTTTGTGACTGACTCATAACTTATTGCTATATTACAATACAATACAATAACAATAACTCTTTATTGTGCACCAAATACAAAGAAATTACAAATACATCAAATAAAACTTAAATTATATAAGATACACATTTTGTAAGATTGTTGGTTTTGTGTAGCTTCACGGCGCCTAAATTATCACTTGTTAAGTTGCGATTAGTCAGGAAGCTTTTAGATGATTATTTCACCAATATTCTATTCATAGCTTATCGTGCTATTTAGGTCATTATTTTTGAAATATAATTGCTAGAAATATGCATTACTTTTTGTAAATTCACATTTAAATCCGAATGAAATTACTAAAATCCCCGAAGAGGTAGGCAGAGGTACAACCAAGGCACCCACGACTAGCCGAAGACACTAAGTCCCACAATGTGATAGGTGGCAAGCCTATCGCCAACCGGGCACATTTCCAATCCCGACCAACAATTTTTTTTATTAGAAAATTGGAAAAATCCAATTTTCTTTGTGTTGGTCGACCCGGGATTCGAACCCGGGACCTCATGCAGTCAAATCCATCACCCGGATCGCTAGGCCACAGAGGCGATGAAATTATTTAATTTGCAATTTCGCGCCAAAAAATGTACTCGCATTATAGCGCGACAAAACAGATCAAATCCATTCACTACGGACTGTCTTTCCTATTTTGTCGCGCTATAATAACTAAGTACTTATAACTTAGAATATTTGATATGTCTGTTATACTTACCTACATATTTTAATATCGAAAAACTTCTAGTTGTAAATTGAATTTTACAAGTCTGATGCGCTATGTCAGCGATAAGTCCTTTCATGAAGACTGTATTTGTAATTATGCTGATTTTGTTTCAGGGGCTTCGGCAAACAAGGCTTCCAGTGTCAAGGTAACTAACATTTTTTTTAATAGGTTACAAAAAATCATAACGCCTATTCTGACGTCGGTATATGACAAACCTAGCGCCAGTTAGAGTTTGCTGGATTATTCCACAGGTCAGTTAGTCGTAACAGAAAGTGATAAATAACACATTACGTATTCTGTTACGTAGTGGAAAAGTACAAGCGTTTATCTCAAAAAGTGTGTTTACAATGGAATTCCACTAAGTGTCGACGATAAAAAGTATAGATTCTAGATTAAGAACATAGTACACCAGCTCGTCCGGATTAGTATTACTGCTTTTCCTATTTCAGTGAACACTTTGGTGGTTCTCGTTATTGTCGTATTTCGTGCTGAAAGGAAGGATAGCTGGTAGGCACCAATGGCCTAAAATCTCGGAAATAGGAATAGTACACACCAGTAACAAGTAATACACCAGTAACGTATCTAGTGAAGGTTATCTTTTGGCACAGGGAGAGCTGTAGATAGCTACCTAAGCTGTAGAGCTAAAGTGTGAGACTCTCATACGTGGCCGATAACGTGGCGATGCACTAGTAACATCTGCATCTGTTCTATCTATAAACGAAGGCTGTATCATACCCTCAGAAGAGCCGCCTGCTTTCCACTATTCCGAAACATGAAAAAAAGTATCGTCAATATCGTATCCCCGAAGTTTTAGACAGATGTATAAACCAGTTCACCCACGAAGCCGCCAAAAGCATATAGTCCCACAATGTGATATATGGCAAACCTGTAGCCAACATACCCAATCCTGGTCTATGCTGTTTTGAAATAACCATTTGGAGTTACCTGAATTGAAATCGAACTCTAATGTAGTCAACGCCGATACCTAACGACTAGACCACAGAGGCGATTACATTTTTTTATGGTATTGATTTCTTGATGGTAAGAAATGCACGCCGACTAGAGACACCAAAGGTGGTAATGGTGCAATGCCAACCTGAGGCCGGGACGTTAGACCTCGAGCAAAAGTAAGTTTACCGGCTACCTTATCCTCCGAACTGAAACACGTCAACGGCAAGCACTGACGTTATGGTGACAGGAATAGGTAAGGCAGTGGTACCAAGTTAGTACTACCAACTACCAATCCGGGTGAGTCGCTGCGAAACTCTACCACCTACTCAGATGTCACGGTGTTAGTTACAATAAGCCTATACATAGATACGTATAGACGATAAAGCTTTTGCGAGCTGCCTGGCTGGAAGGCAGATTATCTATTCTGCAAAGGAGCCCGGACCAACACGGGCAACACATGAAAAATCTTGAAATGTTAAACATAGATATTTTATATTCCAGTGTGCAGTTTCGTGGTCCACAAGAGATGTCACGAGTACGTTACCTTCACATGTCCTGGCGCAGACAAAGGCGCAGATTCAGACGTAAGTAGCTTTACATATTTATATAGTTTGCCAATTTCTGATTCGCTAACCAATAGGGTTGCCAGTGTGCGAATATGAGGTAAAAAAATAAAAAAAATATTTACGGAATATGAGTGTTACAAAGATGTTACAAAATTATTATTAATTTTAAGCATTCCAACATATTCTACCAACTTGTGATGTGCAAATATTTTAATAGATTTTTATCAATTTAGTAATTTTAATTATTTATTTTCTATTTACACACTATTTTTGTATAGATTACGTGATTATTTATGAATACAATTTTTAGAATGTAAAATATTAATTTACCCCTATCTACCGTAAACTACCACCGTTTACAAGCCTAGCCAGTCGGGAGAAGAAACGGCGAAACAAATTCCTCGGCAATCAGGACTATAACCAATCTGCCTTCTTCTACCACCATTTCCAAATGTAGCCAGGCAGGCGAAGAAAAGGCGAATCACGGTACTACGATTGATAAGAATTGGTTTTAAATCTGAGTACTGACCAAGCCATCAATCGCGAGCATAATATGAGAACGAACGAGACGGAAGGAACTACGTTCGCTTTTGTTTGCTTGGTCTATGTTTGAAACCAAGGTAGGTCAACCTGATGATTATCATTGCCGAAATTTCACGGTCTGCTTCACGGCTTTGTCTCTTGTCCATATTAATTATACATAGCTTCCAAAACCTCCCCTCAAATATAATATTACAACATAGGATTAACCATCTCACTTGTAAGAAAATAAAGTACTTAACCTAATATTGATAGTTAGTTTGCAGTAGACATGTGCTAAGCCGTTACTTTTCAGTCGCCGTGACTGTCGTTCCAGTGACAAGAAAGTAACGTTAAAAAATAATCGTGACTTTGTCACGTCGGTCACTCTCAGCACAAACATGTTGCCTACGTTATAAATTCCTTTCAATTTGGTCGTTATCGTCGCAGTTATCACTCCGAATACAATTAGGCAAACGATTCAGGAGTCACACTCGTCTTCCAAGCCATTTAGTCGTATTTTTAACAGACTTTTAAAAAGGAGGATATTTAATCAGCGGATCACAGCGACTTATTCACTGTGAAGTTATTTGATGCCAACGTCTAGTTTGCAGCTCATTTACTCAAAAAAATGTAAGTTATCGCTAACGTCTTTCAACGAAAGTAATATAAAGAGACATGCGACCTTTATTAAGTACTGTCAGATTAGTTTATACATACCTACAGACGTTTAATATAAACCCCCGAATTCGGTGACTAAAAACATAACTTTTTTTATCATAATATTATAATATTAATACGTGAAGCAAAACCTTTTGACCCCTTTTTAAAAAAATGCGAGGAATATGAAAGGCACACTTATAGTTTATGTGTAGGAGAAGTGCAAAATGCTAATATTTTTCAATAATAATGCTTATAAAATGCATTAAATAAAAAAATAAAACGTTACACACACTAACATGCATTTGACACACACTAATAAATTTATTGATAACGATAAAAGATCACAGATGACGCACAAACTATATTCATTGTTTGGAAACAAAATAGTTGGTCTTGATAAATGAAGATGGCGTTTGTATCAACAAGATAATTTACTTTTTAAGAATTTGTGTTGGATAACTTTAATTAAAATTTATTATTGTCGAATTTCGACCACTTGGCGACCGCTACTAGTTAAACTAATTTGATATGTCTCAAATGTTTTATTTCTTTTGTTTTTGTTTCATTCAAAGTATATAATATATACCTAAAATGCTTTGTTGGTGCTCAGCAGATAATAACCATCATGTACTTTGTTATGTATCAGGATGGGTTTCAAAAATTATCAGGTATATATTATAAGTAAGACTAAACCATGAAAGATTTCTCTAAGAATCTTATTAATAAACAGAGACGAAAAACAAAGAGTAAAGTTGAGTTGATGTTCCAGTATGTATTAGAATGTAATAAAGACTATACCAGGTTGAACCTTGGAGATCCTGAGTCCATATTTATTAATAAGATGGCAAGTTTTTATTACTGTTCAATAACAATTGCTGCGTGGCGATCTATTACCATGCGATTCTGAAGATATGTCTCACCCCACACAATACCTTTGTGGAACCAGTTACCGAGGGCGTTATTCCCAAACGAATATCACTTAGGAACCTTCAAGAAAAGTGCATACTCATTCCTTAAAGGTGCCCAACGCATCTGTAATACTCCTACCCCCTAATTAACAAAACATGAACTAAGGTAGGAGTAAAGTTAAACTGATATTGAAGTCCGTATCCCATTGTAATAAAGACTATAATACTAGGTTGAACCTTGGCGTACTTTAGGTAATGTTTTTTAATCAGACGGCTAATGCGGATATCCGTAGGCGGGGTGATCACTTACTTAAAAAATGTAATTGGAAGAAAAGAAGTAAGAAAATGTTAAAGAAAAATTGGGACAATGTGCCAAAAAATACGTAAAGTATCTATGCAGATGCAAAATGGTACAGGTAAAACTATAATCATTAAAGTTACATTTAGCTAGCACTTAAAATCCTTTGCCATTTTTTAATAATTTATAAGTTCTGAACAACTTAGTCTATTTTTACAATAACAAAGGCTAATTAAAATGGTATGAGCCGTGCACTTGTTGATCGCTGGCACAGACACGCTACCGAGGCACGCGATCCAAGCAATTACTTTATAAACTCGCCTTCTAGATAGGGTTGTCACTTTCTTAAAATAACAATATAGCAAAGTTTGTTAGTGGCAAGTTTATGTCCTAAATTTATTATATCACTAATTTCAAACGTCATCAACTGTCAAATCTGGCATAAGGTGGTATTCCGCTTATCAAAAATTCCGCTTATCTTTGTTCTATGTGCGTTTGATCAAAAAATTGAATAACTCCTTCCAATTTAGTAAACTAGTAATGACACCAAAATTTGATCTAAGATTTTTATAACTCGAAGAACTTTTTAAAATGTCAAAGATTTTGACACTTCATTTAAAACGAGGAATATAACAAATAAAACATAACTCGCAAATATCACGGTTTAGCTTTTGTTTTCAGCTAGATAGGTAACAATAAAAACCGTGGTAAATAACAATTATTTATTTTTGAAGTGAGCTACTCTAGAATTGTGATTTGAAAATAAAACTAAAATGAGTCACGATTTGGAAAAAAATGTGTTTACTTTTGTAAGCACCTACGAAGTTATTATTTAGCCTAATGTTGGTAGCGCTTTTTACAAAACTTATGAAAAAGTTTAGCAACTGAATTCAGACTGTTGTTTTTATCTGTAAGTATGCCCGCATAACGTAAAAATTCAATCTCTTCATTTTATTTTTAATTGCGCCGAAAGAAATATAACTTCAAAACTTAAAGGATAAAGTCGAGAGGAGAACGAGACAGAAAATTTTGCTGAATATTCTATATTTATAAAGTTTTACTTCTATCGCGTGAAAATTGTACAGATCCAATTTTTTTAAAACTAGACTATTTCATTTCAAGTGTAAAAGTGCTAGCTAGAAATTTAAATAATAATGTAATTTAGCGCTGTTGCAATCTTGAAGTGGTTAGTTAGATTTCAGTTTAAACGAGGTGGTAGCCCTATTTCCACTACACAACGTACTTTTGTGAGAACATTTTTATTAATATTAACTGGCTTATGACAGCCTTGTAATGGAATTGCGACTAGCTGTGCGTTTTGACCTTTTTTAAAAAAACTAAACTAAACTACACTAAACTAAACTAAACTAAACTAAACTAGACTTTTTTAAAAAAAATTTAATCTCTTCATTTTATTTTTAACCGCGCCAAAAGAAGTATAACTTCAAAACTTAAAGGATAAAGTTGAGAGGAGAACGAGACAGAAAACATTACTGAGTATTCTATACTTACAAAGTTTCACTTCTACCGCGTGAGAATTGTACAGATCCATTTTTTTTAAAACTAGACTATTTCATTTCAAGTGTAAAAGTGCTAGCTAGAAATTTAAATAATAATGTAATTTAGCGCTGTTGCAATCTTGAAGTGGTTAGTTAGATTTCAGTTTAAACGAGGTGGTAGCCCTATTTCCACTACACAACGTACTTTTGTGAGAACATTTTTATTAATATTAACTGGCTTATGACAGCCTTGTAATGGAATTGCGACTAGCTGTGAGTTTTGACCATTAAGGGGTTATTCTAGGCTAAAAGACCAAAAAATTGTTACTTACAATTAATTATATTATAAAGAAACGATTAAATTTTTAAGTTAAAAGACCGAATTTTAAAAAGGAAGACGTTCTCAATTCGACTGTTTGTTTTCTTTTTTATATTTTTTGTATGTTACGCGATCGCTCGACCAATAACCGACCGATTTTGATTGTTTTTTTTTAAAGATAGATCATGATTCTGAGGTAGCAGGTAGTTCAGATAGCCTCGGAATCAAAACCCTAAATTTCTAAAATAACCATCAAAATCAGTTGGCGGTTGGCCGAGTAATCGTGTTGCAAGCATACAAAAAAACAAACGGTTGAATTAGGAATGTCCCCCTTTTTAGGAGACGGATAAAAAAAACCGGAGCCCAAAAAGGAGTAGGGTACTCCTTTTTGGAGTCAGTTAAAAAAGAAGTAACCTATCTCGACCAAAAACCCGCAAACATAACAAACTCTTAAATAAAGCGTATTACATAAAGTATGTTACAAATAATATAGATAACAAGTCGACTGCGTTTTAAATTATTCGACTAATGTCAATGTCATACGTAACTTAATGTCGTACGCTCGGGGCGACTCGACTTTTGTTCGGGCGAGATCGTCAGTCCTGAAGGAGTAAAAAATACTGAAGGACTGAAGCGGTACGACTTACATATGTTTGTCTCTTTCTACGTAACGCCTCAACTTTTCGTGTTACACTTGATTTTACTCCTCAATAAATTTCCGTACCGGGCCTTATAACTCAAATTGTTTCTTAAGGAGTAAACTCCGAAAATAGGAACTTATGTATAATAGATATACATGCCTTGCTAAGAGTCTTCGGGTACGACACACTATTATCGGTGAGAGCAGCAAATAGCTTCTCTTCATCCTCTCCATCAAACGGCGGCTGGCCCACAAGCATCTCGTACAAGAGGACATCATACGCCCACCAATCTACCGACTTCCCGTACGGCTGAAATCGTTTCTTAAGGAGTTAACTTCAATAAACTCCAATAAAAGTAATCATTAATACTTAACAGGTGGTTTCTTAGCTTATAAAGCTTAATATCGAAATTCAGGGCTTTAACCTACTGCCTAACATTTTAATAAGCTATCTACAGTTAGAGATTAGCCTAATGGAATTTTGTTGCCAAGATATATTAACGTTAGATATAATAAATAATATTTTTTATTGTAAATGTTAAAATATTTGCACACCAAAATATGGTAGAATATATATTGATATACTTAAATATTTTTTCACACATATTCCGGAAATAAATAATTTTCTTTTTTTCTTATTATATGTTAAAAAACAACAATGGTTGCCTGGAAACTGATCTTAAATAGCTGTATCTTGTATCTGAAATAGGATATTAAATTTGGCCGTTACAAAATAAAGTTAGATTATATTTTTAATAACGCTTCAGGAAAACCAATTATATAACAGACGTATTTGAATATCACTTTACATTATTAAGATCACTTCGTATCTTACTTTTGGTAATGCTAGTATTGTTTTACGGCCAATATTAATAATCAATCCTAATCCAAAACTTGCTGTCTAAGATTGATATTTTGATCCATTTTTATGTTATCGCTTGCCAATAACATATCTGTGGACAGGATAAATATGGCAATTAGGTATGGGATAGGCCGCCGGAAACGCAGCTATCTAGATTGCTTAAAATCCATTAGATTGAGATACATTATTAACATCGGCCGTTACTCTTTTACTTGCTTAAAGACTTTTGTCATTGAAATTTTAGGTTATACCTATTAAAAATTGTAGCAACATTAGTATAACTTTAGCATAATAAAAGTGCAAGAAATCGACTTTGATTTCGATAAGTAAGTCATCTACGCACAAAAAAAAATTGTATCTTCTTTGATTTTACTGGGATCGTAATATTAGATTAAGATTTGGTGACCGTGCTACCACCAAGTGCAGTCTTTCAAATACAAAAAGAGTTTTTAAAATCGGTTCCGAAATGACGGAAAACGCAATTGCAATAAATAAAAAAAATATGGCAGTGTCATATAAAAAAAAGTATCTTCACGCCCATATTCCTGAAGATATAGGCAGAGGCACAACCAGGGCACCACCGACTAGTCGAGGACAATAAGTCCCACAATGTGATAGGTGGCAAGCCTATCGTCAACCGGGCACATATTCAATCCCGATCAAGGTTTTTTTTAGCAGGAAATTGGAAAAACCCAATTTTCTTTTTGTTTCCCGACCCGGGTATCGAACCCAGGACCTCAAGCAGTCAATTCCGACAACTGATCCGCTAGACCACAGAGGCGATAGCAGAGAGAGTTAATAGTTTTCATACTTGGCATTTGGTGAAACTTCAATTTGTGCTATTTTATATATGCATACACTGGCGTTCTTTCACTTAAATATCACCAAGTATGAAAACTATTCATTATTTAACATAATATGGTATCCTCCTTTTTCGAAGTCAGTCAAAAAAACGTCTTATCCGCTTCAAAAAATGCATTCTAATTGTTATTACCTCATATAAACACACATAACATTGTCATTTAATCATTTATATACTATATATAATATTAATTTACTTTAATAAGTTAATAAACTTTCCGAAAACAGGATACCCGTACGAAACACAATTTCCGTGTTCACACGTATTCATCACCAACATTTTGCGATCACTGTGGATCTCTCCTCTACGGGCTTCTCCACCAGGGTCTGAAGTGTCAAGGTACAACGATCTTCAGGCTTTACAACGCGCTCCGCTTTTACTTAACGCTTTTGCTAGTTTCTTAATTCTCTTTCAGCTTCATGGTGGTTTTAATGCTTATGACTTTCATCGGATTTATAGATTTAAAAGGATTTAGTTTAAAACTGAACGCCTCTTCGAATCAGTCTTCACAAAGCTCTTCTTTGCCGCAGATTCGATTATGCTTATATGTTCTACTTATTTTACGAAAGACGAAAATATTGGCGTTTATTTTTAAATTAGACTTTGTGTATTTAGTTGTTAAAAGTTTTAACATCTTAATGCTCTTTTCGTTGTTCTTTTTTCAGCTAGGTGATGGTTTTTATGGTTATGTGTTTTCACGTTTTATATCTTCTTTGTCTTTTATAGTTTCATCCTATTTTTGGTATTTTTTAATATTATAAATGCTTTCCCTTCGGTATTACTCTTAGGAATACCCACTCTCACGGCGGTACTCAGAGATGTCAAAAGTCTTTTAATTAGTCATTAAGTCAACATTTTCAAAACAAAATTGTGACTTAATGGTAAATTAAATATCAATTTACGTCTCTGAGTACAGCTGTTAATGTGCTATCTTGTAAATAATATTTAATGACGTGCGTTTCATTTTTAAACATCGAAAGAATATTTACTTTTATATCTATTGTTATTTTTACATACAATACGAACAAAGCAAAGAAAAGCGGTTTGTGTCCTCCAGCGTTTCATTTCAGCAACACTGTTTCCTCCAAAATTAATTAAATTTTGATGAAAACACCCATCTTCTCAAAATTTATTATTTTTTTTTCTCAAGTTAGGAGTTGTATAGATTTCACTAGTATCTTCTTTATTAAGCCAGTCAAACTGCTGGTTCACTAGCTTAGACTATTATCATGTTTAACCCTTTGCCATTTTGTGATACAGATCAGATCATGGATTTTTTTAATATGCAAGACAACAATATGGTTATTCTTTTATTAATACTGCATTATTCTTACTAAGGCCGCGTATGCCCCCCACAAGTGGAGTGTATGGACGTACCTAACTCCAACCTTTTGTGACCATTGCGGGACAATGCTCCATGGTCTGGCCCAGCAAGGATTTAGGTGTACAGGTATAAATGCATTCCAGAGGAACTTAGTTCCGCAAAGAACCTGTAGCAAAAAGTGGATGTAAAGGGAGTCGTAAAAGAATGAGTAAAGCTTGACGTGACCCTGGCCTGATGCTGGAAAACCGACTTCAAATTTATTATAATTTGTCATTTATCAACATTTAAATGCTTAGATGTGGTATTTTTTTTCACAAATTTTGCACTTTTTTCACATTTTTTAAAGAAAAAAAAAAGTAAGAAAGAAAAAAATATCTCTGAATCCTGATTTGAAGTTATGCTCTACATTTCTAGCTGATGAAACTCTTACCATTTGAGATACTAAAGACTAAATAATGTACAGAAATTACAATTTTTGTCTATGTATATATTTTTTTTCATTTTTCAAATAATGTTGTGCCAAAATTACAAAATTATCTAAAAAAAAAGAAAACGCTACAATTAAAATATCTTAAGTTTAGATAGTTAGAAAAATTAAAAATCCAAAACAGCATAAAATAGTAATTTGAAAAACATAACTCAAAATTAAAAACAAAGTAAAAGAAAACTTTTTGAAGTCGGTTTGAATTAGATATGCCCAATACAAAAAATAAGAGAGGGTTTCAAATAAATTTGAATGTTTACTCCTAGTCTACTTAAAAAAATTAACAATGAATGAATAGAACAATCCTAGCTTTGTCCCGTTTAAGATCGAATTAATCTTCCACACAAAAGACAATTGTTTCACTCAGTAAAACTAATTTGCTTTCTATTTGTATTCGCTTGGAAATCCTGACTTGATTTTCCTACTTGATATTCTGAAGGTAGATTGTTTAATTAGTTGATTTTAGCCTCTGAAGATTTTGTAACTGTTCTTAGGCTTTGTTTTGCATGAAAGCTATATAACTTAGTGATTATTTGATTTTGTGCCCCTACTCTAGTATTTACACGTAGTACTGCTACTTTATGTTATAATAGCGGTTTTAATCAAAGAGTAGATAAGTACTACGTAATAAGAGGAGGGATTTCCATAGATATATAGCAAACTCGAATTTTTATAAAGTTTACTTGAAAAATTATAACCCGTATAATTTGAAAGTAAGCCTAAAGGCATTCAGATATAAGGCAACTAGTGTCATATGATTTAGGCGAATAAAAAACATGGCAAACTGATTTTTTACTTCTTTATATGAAAGTTGCGCCAAACTGGTTTTAATGAACATTATTTTGAAATATAAAACACCACAGTACAAGCACAAATAGTCGGCAAAGAAAGTCATGTCACGATGCCTTGAGTAAAGCTGTGGCCTCCTTACTCAACCTCACTTAGTAAGATTTGGCGGGAACTAGGAAATACACAATACACGAATTTACTCATAGTGATTTCATTTATGCACTTTCATTGTGCTAAATGCCATCGAAAATGACTAATTTTACTCAATATTAACTCGAAATTCAATCAGAACAAATACTACGACCATGTTTTCTTTGGGTGATGCCAGACTCTTGCTAAAGAGTATTTACTTTCCTTGATGCCAGAACTCAAAAAATATTTTTTATGACAGCTGTCCAAAACTTAACACGTTCGTGCTAAACAACGATCTTACATTGTTTTGTCTATTTGTTGTATTTTTTTTAATTTGGGATTCTTGGACTACAGAGTATTAAAACTAGATTAGATATCTGCTTCGTTTACTTAGACATAAACAGCCTATATAATTTTCATTTTAATATTACAAAAATTTAAAATTAACTTTTTTTAATTTTTTTTTTGTACTTATTGTATTGTATGTAAGAGATTAAGCTCCTTCTCAATTGCTCGACTTTAAAACATTTTTTTAAATGATTACATTTTCTTCAAAATTACTTGCATGTGACTTGCTATTTATGTTTTGCGAGTGAATTCATTCGTAATTTAGTGCATGTTCTTAACATTTATGTAACTATTTATAACTCATATTTACATTGAGTTTTTATAAAAAGAGGTCTACATGTTTAGTACTTTATAATTATGCCATAATTACAATTTTAATCTCCTTTGAACACAAGACTTAATTGTATAACAATTATTTTAATTACAGTTTTAGAATATAACTCAAAGACTGATTAAGTTATTAATTTTTATTGTCCTTTTCTTTACTTCTGTCGGTGTATTTTTATTATATTTTCGTTCATATTTATTCATTTTATATTATTTTCATAATTTATTAGTTTATAATTATGCCATAATTATAATAGCTTGAGAAAACGAATTTAAATTGTTACATTAATTGTTTCGGTAAATTGCGTACTGCATTTTAAACCTACGATTAATGACCGGTTCCTATAATCATGCACCGAGTCGTTTTGCTTACGAATGGTTGTTTTTTGTACCAATAGTGCGTTATCTAACTACAATCGATCGTTTTTTATTGTTAACTCGAAACATTTTGTATTACTATGAGCAACGCTTCATTACTTTTAGGCAAACTCCCAATGGTTATACTGACGGATTACGGTTCGTTGATTATTGGAACCTTGGAACCGAGCTTAAGCTATTAATTTACATAATGCTTAACTTTGCATGTCTTTTTTATATTTTCGTGTATATGTATTTTAGATACTTTTTTTTAATTTTTGCATGGTGGCTGCTATTATTTCTTTATCTTTTTAAAGATAGTTTATACCTTTATAGATATTATTTCATTTTGTACACATAGGCACAGTCCACGTCAATTTTATATTAGCTCCTAGATAACTTTGACAGCTGTGTTTGCTAAGATAATATCGGATATTTATGTAAATGAGAAAGTCATTACTGATAGATTTTGAACATTTACAATTAGAATTTGAACATTTAGAATATTTACAACAATACGATGATTCAAAATGCTTATTTGAAATTGAGATTATGTTTTTTAAATCATTTTAACTACTTACTTTAAGAGCTCCTATCAATTTGATGCTGACTGTACTTATTCTTCTTAATTATGTTTCGGTATTTACGCTTTGAGTTTGTTCCATTAATGTCTATGTCTGTGTGACACAGATTAAAAAAGACACTGGTTATTGGTGTTCTCAAATTTATTTAAAATGTATAATTGTTTGCATGAAAAAAAAGCATGAAGCGCTAAAAAAGATTTAGTTTTAATTTAGTTCAATGACTAAAGTGTCTCTTACAGCTTAAACCGAAATTTGGAAGCCTACAAACATAACAGGACACACCATTTCTTTAGTTATCGCATTATTTTTTCTTTTAGAAAAATGTGGAGAAGCGATTGTTATAGTTTGGTATATTTTCTACATTATAGTTTAGGACTATACGGAAATATTTTTATTTTCTACTACTTCTACTCAACTATTTTTACTGCCATTATTTGTTCGTCACCGTCATAGTATTTTTCTAGTTTAGGAGATAGGGTAGCAGTTTAATAGCTATTGCTGTTTAAAAGAGGCTTAACATTCCAGATTTAGTTTGATAACGCACAATCTTTATACATTTACAATATTATTTGGAAATATTACTAAGGTGCTTCTAAGCTAGATTTTTTTTGAATTGAAGTTAATTGGCAATTATCATTTTTTGGTATCTATAGGTGATGTGTTTTTCTGTCTACATGTTTGTCTTTACAAAAAAACTGTTGACTATACAAATATGATGATGTTTAGCATGCGACATGAACGTTCACAAGAGGTGCGAGGAGTCGGTACCAAATCTCTGCGGCTGCGACCACACGGAGAGACGAGGACGCATCCAACTGAAGGTGTCCTGCCAAGGAAACAAGTTGACTGTGGAAGGTGGGTGCATCAAAATATTTCTACACCATAATGTGGTTGAGTATCCTAACCCTAGTATATTTAACTATTTTGTCATCATCATTATCACCGCAATCAGCGCCAGCGACTGCAATGCTGGTTCGCTCAGTCCTGCTAGATAATTTCAGCCTGATACGACTATGAACTTTCAAATCCGAGCCCAAACTTAGTCTTAAAGTAGGCTTAGCAACTTTACAATGCGAATTTCCGGGATAAAGTGGTTCCAAATGCGGGACAAGGATTTCAAAAGTGAGATCCAATGAATTGTGTTTAAAATTCAAAGAATGTGATTTTTTATGTGAAGATTGTTTTCTTCAGATTAGGCACTTGTAGGCTTTTTTAATTTTTAAACACAAAATTCGTTCATAATTTCGAAAAGCGGGATATTTCGGATCCCGCACACACTCTGAACGGAGTCTCTTTAATTTAAAGGTTCCAGAAACAGGACGTCCCGCAAATAGCTTTTAGTAACCCTAGTTACAATGTATATAAAACTGACATATGGCAAGTCGTTTGAAAATATGCAGGTTGGTTTCGGTTTGCAGCTTGTCCAAGCCTTCCAGAATTATAGATTCTGAAATTTCCAAGCCCTTTTGCTTCTAATCTAATATGTAAGAATTGTATTATGGAAGAAAATCTAATACTGCATATTTTTAAATTTAATAAAATAATTTATTGAATAGACATGTAACTAATTCAAACAAAATCATTTGCAGTGATACAAGGTCGCAATCTTATACCCATGGATCCAAATGGCCTATCTGACCCCTACGTGAAACTGAAGCTGATTCCTGACTCGGACAACGTCAAGAAAAAGACGAAAACCATCCGTAGTAACCTGAACCCCGAGTGGAATGAAACCATCACCTTTGACCTGAAGCCAGAAGACAAAGACCGTAGGCTACTAATAGAGGTATGTACCAAAGAGTAAATAAATCCTACGTAATAAGAGGCGGGACTTCCATAGATACATAGCAAACCCGAATTTGTATAAAGTTTACTTGAAAAATTATAACCCGTATAATTTGAAAGTAAGTCTAAAGGCATTCAGACATAAGGCAACTAGTGTCATACGATTTGGGCGAATAAAAAACATAGCAAACTTATTTTTTTTATATGAAAGTTGCGCTAAACTGGTATGTACTGTTCCTCTTCGTCAGGGAAATGAGAGTTGGATTTGTTAGAAAGAATTGTGAATACGATTCGGCTCAAGTGCAATAATTTATACGTTAGGCCGATAATTCAATTCTCTATGCAAAGCTGTCAATTTTGAGTTATGCAAAAATGTCTTAGTCAATAATACCGCGAAACTTGTCCTCGCGAATTATTTTCTATTGGTTGTTACTTACAGTTTGGCGCAACTTTCTTAACAAAAAAAAAAGTTTGCTATGTTTTTTATTCGCCCAAATCATATGACACCAGTTGCTTTATATCTGAATGCCTTTAGACTTACTTTGAAATTACACGGGTTATACTTTTTCAAGGTAACTTTATAATAATTCGGGTTTGCTATATATCTTAGAAGTCCCGTCTCTTATTACATAGTATTTATATACTCTTTGGTTACTTACGCGCCTTTTTCTAGTGCAAAAGTCGCTACTGCAATTGCATATTTTATAGTAAATATTAAAAGATGAGCAATATATATTTTAATATTATAATTTCGTGTCACAGTGTTTGATGACATTGTATGGGAAAAACAACATTTTAAATTTTCCT
>NJDC01011892.1:31873-51940 GCA_002245475.1 Calephelis virginiensis | reverse complement strand
GTGCGTGTTCGTGTGCGTGTGTGTGTGTGTGTGTGGCACATTGCCTTACCGATTCCAATGTCATTTTTTTATTTGAAAGCTGAGCTGATCGGAGGTTACTGAACAATTTTCATTTTATTGTTATTTAGTTTTTTGATGGTGAGAGACAAACATCGTCTATAGGCACCATAGTCACCATCTATAGTTACTGTTGCGTCCCATTGTTGTGGTGGGATCTGAAGCGACGCGTGCAAGTCAACCAACTAGCCTGTCCTCCTTTAAATCTCTGGCAGCAGGAATAGGTTAGTTGGTAACAATCTTTAAAGCATTCTATCTAGTTATGACACAGTAATAGTGGAATAATCGATCTGCCTCGTTGGTCGAGTGGCTAGCTTACACGACTAACAACATCGACCAACCGCGAGGCTAGGGTTTGTGTGATGAACATTTAGATGTCTGGATTTCCGGGTCTGGGTGTTTATTAAATTTATTCTGGTATCTATTTTAGTGTTTCTATGTATTAGAATCATTGACTAACACTCATAATACAAGCATACAATTTGCTTACTTTGGGGTTAGATTCAATTTGTGTAACTTGTCCAGGGATATTATTTATTAATGGAATAACTGCCAGCAGGCGATGGAGTCTCACCCTGACGCCGAAGTGTACAATAAAATGTGAAATAAATAAAACGTTTTTCATTTTGAGATACTTTTCTTGTTCCAGGACCGTTTGTACTTTGTCATGGAGTACGTCAATGGGGGTGACTTGATGTTTCAAATACAGCAGTGTGGGAAGTTTAAGGAGCCTGTCGCTGTGTGAGTTCTTTTCTTTCTTTCTTTAGGTTTTGGCATTCGCGCTAGCATTTTGCCATTAGTCAAGTAGAAATTTGCATGAAATTTACTAAAATCGGGTTTCAATTATAATTAGTCATAAGTCGTCAATAAGTCATGTCAGGGTCTAGAGTAATGACTCAAGCTCATATAGTGAAATTTGGCGGCAACGAGGAAATACACGATACACAAATTTCTTCATGATTATTTCATTTGTGCACTTTCATTGTACAAAATGCCATTAAAATTGACTCATTTCACTTAATTTAAACACGAAATTCAATCATTATGAAAAAACTTCGGCCATATTTTCACTCGACGGCGCCAAAACTCAGCTGTGTGAGTTATTAATTAATTATAATATTTATGTCAAAAATTGACACTTGACATAATTTTATATCACCACTGCCATATCACCATATCACCTCTTACCAGCTGCCAGGCAAGAATGCAGATGCTCTATTTTACACAGAGGAGCCAGATATAAGAAAATAATAATTTCTGTAATATAATTAGATATTTAAATACATTCTCTCTACATGTTTTTACATTAGACAATTTTATTAAAACAATAGCTGTTGCCCGCGACGTTGCCCGCATATTTAATGGCCCCTCAGGAACATTTTTTCGGGATAAAAACTGTCCTAGTTACCCTCTTTCATTGATCGCCTCTGTGGTCTAGCGGTCCGGGTGTTGGACTTAACTGCATGAGGTCCCGGGTTCGAATCCCGAGTCGGCCAACAAAAAGAAAATTGGATTTTTCCAAGTTTCTAATAAAAAAAAATATTGGTCGGGTTTGGAAATGTGCCCGGTTGGCGATAGGCTTGCCACCTATCACATTGTGGGGCTTAGTGTCTTTGGCTAGTCGTGGGTGCCCTGGTTGTGCCTCTGCCTACCTCTTCGGGGATATGGGCGTGAAGATACTTTATAATATAATTAGATATTTAAATACATTATCTCTACATGTTTTTACCATTAGACAATTTTATTAAGACAATAGCTGTTACCCGCGGCGTTGCTCGCATGTTTAATGGCCCCTCAAGAACATTTTTTCGGGATGAAAACTGTCCTAGTTGCCCTCTTTCAGTTCAGCAGTTTTTGAGTGAAGGAGTAACAAACAAACAAACATACAAACTTTCGCATTTGTAATATTAGTTGGATTTTAACTTACAAACACGTTTAGTAAAAAACATTAATTGTCAATTGTAACTCTTGAATAATCTATATCTTCCCTTAGACTAAATTACTAAACTAAACTACTAAAATACTGAACGTTAAAATAAAGCAAACTTATTTATCTTTGGTTGTAAAGGCTAAGTTGGTTGGCTAAAGTGTGACATTGGTGCCGATTCGCTTGGTACAAACTAGTCTAAACTAACCTAAAATTAGATTTAGAGCTGTCTAATCACGTTTGGTATTCTGCTGTACACATCTAAACTAAAATTTTAGCTTGACAGATCTAAAACATTTTAGTTGTTCAATTTAGGTTTTTCGTATTCTGATGTGCATGTTTTATGTCAAATTTCACTTAAAATTTAGAGGGATTTTTTTAGAAGACGATTAAATTTAGTTTCCATATAAACTACTCTTGTTTTATTATAATTGATTGTTAAGTTCTCGTAGGGTACCTAGCTGAAGATAGCCATTTGATTAAAATAGAAAATTTTATATCAGCATTGTTGTAGATTCGTCTAAAAAGTACTTACCTACGAAATTATAATTCCATAATTCTAACATTAATTTAACATGATCGCCTCCGTGACCGCTGGGTCATTTGATTTCATGAGATTCCGGGTTCGATTCCTGGGTCAGGCAACCAAATGAAAATCCGTTTTTTTGGATTGGATATAATAATATAAATAAAAATTGGATTGGATACGTGATCAGTTGGTGGTAAGTTTGCCACCTATCACATAGACATGAAAATTTGAACCCTTTTAGTATCTAGTGCTGTATATTTAATAAAGATACATTTGATATCCCATAAATAAATCAAAGCCACATCTCAATTCCCAACCAGCTAAATATTAAAGATTTTATTGCTACTATATTTCATTAGCATTACCATATATTTGGCTATAAAATTTACCAAAAAGGTACCTAAGTACTTAGCTACATAAATTAATTAATAATTGGTGTTTTCTTGTAAATTTAAACATCTGCCTATTGTTTATTGCATGCGGTAGCATTTTTTACCTAACAAAAACAGGCAGTCAGTAGATGTGCTAACCGTTGGTAGGTACATACAAAAACTTTAATTTATTTTACAAATTCACATGCTTACACATCAAGTTCTTAAAACCACAAACTGAAACTTTATGGCAGAGTAAGTCTTAGACTCGACATAAAAAGCTGTTTGCATTTGGTCTATAAAGATTCATTGAAAGTTTTTTTTCAATACCATAGTTGCCGTAGATGGGACAGATATTGGTATAAAAAAAGCCAACAATAAATCACCCCCATGTTCCAGGAAGTCTTTCAAATGATACAACAGGATTTTATAATATAAACAAACTGCTAAAAGGTAGGTATATGTGGTAAAATTGTTGATTTTTATTGTATGTTAGTAATAAATTCACTTTTAACATTCTGTTACCTACACAATGCAAAGCCCAAGTAATATCTTTGAACGATGCAGCGATTTAGAGGCACCTCATTAACAAAAATATTACTTTGGGTTGGTCTGGATCTGTTGAGCAGAATTGACTATCTGCCTCTGTACCAGGCAGCTCATAAGAGGCGAGTAAAAATTATTTTCACCAAGATGAAGTGATATAATAGTGTGATAGTAACTTGCCCAGTTGTCTGCCACTGCCACCATAACGGCTTGTTATTCTCTGATCCGGATAAGACATTTAGACAAAATTATTTTTCTATAGTGATCTATCAATACAAAAGTATTTTGTATTGATAGATCACTATCTGCGACCAACTCCAGACATACTCAGATCAGTATCCATGTGATGTCCACATCTTCGTCATTAATCAGAGATGATATAAAAATAATAGGAAGGTATATCGTCATAAATTTATTAAACAGTTCAATTCATATCAAGGGTATTTATTCTTCTTGGTTTTTTCATACAACTTTGATGCTACTGCTCCATATGAAGATATTAATTTTCTTTATCAAGTACCTGATAAATTCTTAAAATCCAAACATTTTCTTTATTAATTACAATTCTATAAAACTTACATTTATATTTTTTTTACTTAGGTAACAAGCACATAGCTCTCCTGAAAAAATTCTGTCTTATAGACACCATAGATGTTATAATAATTGCATAAATGCAGTCCAGAAGCCGAGGCGTTGGGACTTATGTGCAATTCTACTGGTTACCAGGATATAGTGAACAAATATCCATATAAGTGGTGTCAAGAGTCTCCGAAACCGGCGTGTTTGTATGAAAAGGGTTATGAATGTGAAGGAAGCAAGACAGGTTTGTCAGGATCGTGAGGTCTGGCACTCGATACTCTCTGCCTACCTCGTAAGGGACTTGGCGTGAAGATATGTATGTATGTATGTATGTAAATATCCATATATTATGTGCATTAATGTGTCTTTCAATTTATTTTGTGGGAGTTAAATAATAATATCAATGTAACATTGCTGAATTGTCTATTGGAAATAAAACATAGTTTCTTAAAAATTAAAGTTGTTGGCTAACTTCTAACTATCAATTATTATCATTAAACAAATCTAAAATTTTATCAATTTATTTTATACATAGAATATCTCAAAGGAAGGCATTTGGCAACAATTAACACTGTTGTTAAAGGAAATATGAATGGAACTGGATTTTTTGATAAAAAAAATGTTAACAATTTTCAAATGCAACTCAACTTAGGCATACATCTTTTTAGTTTTCCTTACTTCATGTAAAAATGTACTTACTTTGAAAATCAAAACAGCATACAAGATTTAATACTTTACACATATATTCAATAAGTAACATCACTGAAATACTCACTTTTATTATACAATAACATAACTTTATATTAAAAGAAAAGAGTGAGTATACACATCACCGTCACAGAAGAATTTTGAGTTCAAATTACATACAGATAGGTGTATAGATATCCTATTTTACTTTTTTTATATAACTAAATTCTACTGCTTTCAGTTAAACCCTGTCTCAATCAGTTTCAATTCTTCAAGTTTTGAGTTAGTTTTGAAGTAACTTTCATTTGTCTTGATAAATGTTAGATTTTATAAAGCACCAAAATGTATTTCAAATACCAATCTCCTCAACTCAAATATCACTCGCAGATTAAGACTTAAAATAATTCTTGTCGGTTATTTTTTACTTCAAGCAATTAGAATTTTCAGACCCTGGTATTTTTTTATTTTTTAGGACGCTTTATAGTATAAAGTTCTTATTTAATCTGCTGTTTGGATCGTTGCTTAAACTTCCCTTAAACTCTAACTCAAATGTCTGCTTCATTAACTGAAAAATAAACATGAATTAAGATAAAAACTTAAAAAACGCAACAAACCTGTTTCAACAATTTTCAAATATTTTAAGGAGTATTTTAACAAAAACTTTATGATAAGCTTCTCGTTGCTCTTTTCATTTGCTTTTAATAGTGAAGTAAAAACAGAAGATATGTGTATTACAACTAAAATAAAGTATTTTGTTTTACAATTTGTAATAGAAATAAAATAGGTTATGTTGTTTTGATGTCGTTTTTTCCCAGTTGACTTGACGATGATCGACAAAGACATTAAATTTATACAGCTATGTCTTTATTTATTTATTAAAAACTGACGTCGGAAGTCGAAAACAAAGTCAGGTTGAATTTCATTTTCAATAAAACTTGTTTACAGATAAGAAAATATATAATTGTATCTTAAAATACTACTCATTTTCAAGTAATTACTTTTTCATTCTCACTCGGACGCATTGTCGATAAGGGAATGTAAAGCGTGTGTAAATACAGGGACATCACTATCTATTCAATTTATTGCCGTCTTAGTACTGTCAAATTAGAAAGAAATTTTAGAACTACGGTGACAACGGAATACCATTTGTCTAAAAATAAGCTAATATTAGAAAATTTTAAGTTAGTTTAGCTTTAGCGGTGACACAACAAAATCGGCACCATTAAGTGTCAAATAGGGTGTATTTAGAAAAAGAGTTTATTTAAAAAGTGTGTATTCATTGGAATTCCACCAAGGGCCGACGATGAAAATATATAGATTCTAAATAGTAAAGTGGACTTTTACCTCAAAAAGGTTTTTAACAAACTATAATAAGGTCAAAGTTTATTGCATTTTTATTTTTTAAATACAAAAATATTATTTTTTTTCAATAATAACATGCCAAAAAAGCAAAAATTCATCAGTTCTCTTTCCTTTACCTAGCTTAGACCATTTCGCTATTATTAAATGTATTATAAAATGCAACTTTTCTGAATCTTCGTAGTTTATGTTTCGTCTGTTTTTAAGGACATTGTTGACTTTCTTTACAGCTTCTACTCAGCAGAAATCGCTATCGGCTTATTCTTCCTCCATTCCCGAGGTATAATCTACCGCGATCTAAAATTAGACAATGTCCTTTTGGACCAAGATGGCCATATCAAAATCGCTGACTTCGGCATGTGCAAAGAGGGTATAACAGGCGACAAAACTACCAAGACCTTTTGCGGGACACCAGATTATATAGCACCTGAGATCATTTTATACCAGCCGTACGGGAAGTCGGTAGATTGGTGGGCGTATGGTGTCCTCTTGTACGAGATGCTCGTGGGCCAGCCGCCGTTTGATGGAGAGGATGAAGAGGAGCTATTTGCTGCTATCACCGATAATAGTGTGTCGTACCCGAAGACTCTTAGCAAGGTATGTATATCTATTATACATGAGTTCCTATTTTTTTAAATAATGAAACTATTTTTTTAACTTTGTGCAATCAAAACTCTTAAACATGAATCAAAACAACTACTTTATTTCAAATACATATGTTTAAATTAATACTTTTTTTTGTCATTTATACTCACGATATATTTTTTGTTGCTTGCTATTTTGGTATAGACTTTGCATAGGCCGTGGTCTAGATTGGACCGTAAAGGGACAGAATTTATAAAAAACGTTAATAATAACTTGCGATATCCGTTAAAAATTGTATGTTAAAATTAAAACATTTTCCGTCATACCACAAAAAATGTTAACTAACCACTTTCTAAAATATATATCTAATCTGGGACAGTGTTTAGTAAAACATGTGTTGAACTAGTGTTTAAATATTTTGCAGTGAAACGGCTAATTTTTAAATCTGTCTACCCCGTGGTTAGAAACATGAATAATTTGTTATTCCGTGGAACTCCTGTATTCCCTTTGATTGCTGGGTGACCGGATCGTTTATAAATTTTATAATAGTCTTATGTCCCTCACAACTTATGTCCCTCCATCGTGAATACTCGGAAGTGCTAGTTCAATTTAAAGAATTTTGATTTCGTGGTCACGAGCTTCTTTTGCAATTCATATTTACTTACTAATGAGAAAATCTGATGTCTGTCATGCTTTCACGGTTTAACCGGTAGATTAATGTTGATGAAATTCAATATGCATTAAGTAGAAGGCCCGAGTTTAAACAAAGATTTTCGTAAAAAGAACAACCACTAAATTATTGTAATGGGGAAACTTTGAATGAAATGGTTGTACGCCGACGAGGTCGCTGGTAAATGACTGGTTATAAATAAACAAGAGAAACACTTTGAAATAGCATAAAAGAGTAAAGAACATATGGTCTTAAGGTATATCTTAGTAAATCTAGGTGTGCTAGTAAATTAATAATTTGACCGCCTCGATAGTCAAGGCGCTAGCATACTCGTATACGACCAACTCCACCGACCATCTGCGAGACTAGAATTCGATTCTCGACGGGGGCGGACAATTGTGTGATGAACATTTAGATGTCTGCATTTCCGAGTCTAGGTGTTTATTAAATTTTTGTTATCAGTTTAAGAATTTCTACATATTAGTGTCGTTAGCTAACACCCATAACACAAGCATGTAATGTGCTTACTTTGGAGTACTTATTTAACTACACGCCCAACTCCACCGACCAACCACGAGGTTCGAATTCGATTTCCGCCGGGGATAGACATTTGTGATGAACATTTAGATGTCTGAATTTCCGGGTCTGGGTGTTTATTATTTTTTTTGTTATCTGTTTAAGTATTTCTGTATATTAGTGTCGGTGGCTAATACCCATAACACAAGCATATAATTTGCTTTCCTCGGAATGATAAAAATTAAAAATATGTATCTATTACATAGTTGAATTAGTATAATAGTGAATGTATGTGTGTCCAGGAAGCGAAGGACGCGTGCAAGTCGTTCCTAATGAAGAATCCGCAGAAGCGTCTGGGCTGCGGGCCTCGGGGCGAAGAGGATGTCCGCACGCACGCGTTCTTCCGCCGCATCGACTGGGCGCGGGTCGAGGCCCGCGACGTGCAACCGCCATTCAAACCCAAGATCGTGAGCACTCAATCCATTTATACTAATATTGTACAAAAGTGCCTCACTTCCTTCTTTACGTCGATACGAGCGAGTGTTATAGGATATTTTTATTGGCCTCCACCGATATAAGATGAGGGCCTGGAAATCACTATGACGCGACTGTTTATCCCAACGTCTAAATGAATTTGCGCGGGAGATCTCAATAAATTTAATACGTGGTCGTACGTAGCCGTGGGCTATGTCTAGTCACTCATGAATACGTTTATTTTTCTTTTTTTGTCCTGAAGATGTATATGGATATGTCAACAGATGTATAATTTAGAAATTAATCCTTATTTCCCTTGGTCATCGCATCGCGCATGAACGGATGGACAAAATTTACATATTTATGTCAGTTATTATCATTTGAATATTCATAGTTAGGAAAACATTTGGCGGCTCATCTATTAGGTAATATTTTTGCAGTTATGTATATGGAATACTCACGATTTTAACTGTTGATATTTCAGTGCAGTTACAGTTTTAAAACTATTAATGTTGCCAATTTATGATTCGCTAAAGAAAGTCCTAATATGACATCAGAAAAACCAGCTATATTACATACGTAGTTATAATGTTAAATTAATAACTCAATTGAATTTTGTCTTTCCAGAAACATCGCAAGGATGTATCCAACTTTGACAAGCAGTTTACGGCGGAGAAGACTGAGCTGACGCCAACGGACAAGCTGTTCATGATGAACCTCGACCAAACAGAGTTCATGGGCTTCTCCTTCCTAAACCCCGAGTACGTGCAGCACGTGTGAACTGGCACACACTAGTGAGTATTGTTTTCATTCATTAATTTGTTATATTTTTTTTTCACTACGTAATAATAATAGTACTAATGTACAGAAAACCCACTGTTTTCAAAACGCAAGCAAACTTGTATCTTAGTATGTGTAGCAAAGGCTCATATTGCGCTGAGCGAGTAGACTCGATTTACTTAAATACTTATGCATGTCTATCAAAATTTAAACTTAAGGGGTTGAAGTCTTATATTGCTGAGCGGAGCCAAAATAATGTTCGGTTATGACGTTATATATTTTTTATTGCTAGTCTTGATTTAGACTCTTCAAGAGGTACGCTTCCAGTGAAATCCCTCTGCTATTATATATACTGCTGCTGTATGAATTCTTAGTTATTAAACGGTGCATTAGGTGGGCGACTACTACTATACCCTCTTTCAAAAAGATACCTAACACTCTTACACCGCCAAGATGTATAGTTTTTTTTGAATATCGAAATCAATTTGTTTCGCGTAAACAATTTGCAGCAGCATCGGAAACATTTATAAATATTAGCTAATTTTAGATTCCAAAGGCTATCTTCGGTAGCCTTTGCGATGTAAGTTATTTTTATTGGACCCGAAAAAACTGTGCAAAGCAATTTTTATTAGACAAAAATAGAAAAAATCATAAGAAAAATATAATTTTTAAAAACTTTCTAATATCAGTGGTGTTTATTAGTCATTCCCTTCTTTTCCCTCTTCCCTTAACAATATCTAAATCATGCAGCTTAACTCTATAATTTTCCCGTGTGTTTACATTAATGTTCACTCCGCGTAATTAGCACTTCGTGATTATATTTTCTCTTTGCTGTTGACATTCACTTGTACGTGCCGTTTACATCGACTTACAATGACGGTTGTAGTATTATTTTTTTAAACTTAAGTATTTTCTTATAAAGAAGCTGGCTAACAGTCAAATGAGTCGTTT
Source organism: Calephelis virginiensis (assembly GCA_002245475.1). Taxonomy (NCBI): domain Eukaryota; kingdom Metazoa; phylum Arthropoda; class Insecta; order Lepidoptera; family Riodinidae; genus Calephelis; species Calephelis virginiensis. The sequence goes on along the minus strand of NJDC01011892.1, from coordinate 41,909 downwards.
CATAGCAAAAGCGATTTTTTATGTCAGTTTACAAGTGTACCGGCTATGCTACCCTCTAGACCAGAACATTACAGTCATTATGGCAGTAGGAATAGGTAAGGCGGTGATTCCCAAATCGGACGAGTAGCTGCGCAGCACTCTACGACCAGTAAATTGTAATGTTGTAAAATGACTATACTACGGCCCATACCAACGTGAAAACTGGGTCATAAATCATTGAAATCGGACCTCTCGCTCGCACTTGCAGGTTTTATAGCACTGCGCTGGTGTTGTTCGTAACAGGGAAAAAGGTTTGTCGATAGTCGATAAAAGCCGCTAGTATGATATAAAACTTAAACTAATGTAATTGTACTCGTATAATAATAAATTAATGGATTGTATTAACAACGTAACGTCTTTTACATGGGTAGGTACTTGAATGATACTTAACGAGTAGTACGAGCGAGCGGCATCCGTTTATTGATAACGACTAGTTTATCGACGAATACCTGTGCAACATTTTTACGACCCTATGGTTTTAATGATTTATGGCCCTGTTCGCACGTTGGTATTGGCCGGACTATTTATTTCAACAAACGAGTACTAAATATGTCCCTCGCATATTTCTGATACTGACAGAAGGAGATGAAGCGTTTGGAGCGATTGGCACTACATCTTTGTTCTCATTGTCAAATAATTGTAATGGGGCGTTCTGATTGATTGAAATTAACTTTATGTTGATTTTGTGGACCAATAACAATGCAGTACATTTTTTGGATTTCGTTTATTTAAAAAATAGTGTGTAGTATATTCTAGTCTAGAAAAATGTTTTTCTAAAGACTAGTACGTATTATTTTATAATGTTGTCTCTTTCTTATAGAATATCACGCTTCATTGAAACTGGCTCACGCTGTTTCGGCAGCCTCTGGCTACTCCACCTGTCGACTATCTCTGTCACTCGTACGCCTCGTCGTACTGCTATCTCATCTTCATTCTGCATTTCGGATGATTTCTTTGAAGAGGACTTTGGGACTAGATGGAACTGGAGATATTTAAGGATTTGCTCATTTCTGTAAGGTGCGCAAGAGTCTACGGCATTTATCTTCGCTGACTGAGTCGTTTTTCATTATCCATCCAATGCGACATGACCCTTTATGTTTAAAAATCGCAATAATTACTCAACGAATTATTCGAAGCAATAAGTTGATGTGAATTGTTGACTAGCTCTCTAATATGTAAACTTTGTGCTCTTTATCTATCAAAAATGTTTTCTTAATCATACCGCAGATTAAAAATAATTCGAAATTTAAAATGGCCAATATATTGTTATTATAAATACTCCTTTACGCCAATTTATTTTTAAAATAACTTGTCATTGTCTGTGTTTTAATATAATCTCATCGTGATCTTGGGGCCACTAATGAATGTTGTACGATTTCTATGTATACCTACTTGGATCGTAAATGTTCTCGTACTTTTAATCTTATAGCGCTTAAGGTTCAAAATTGCGAGCTCGTTTTCGAAACTTCCTGTGGTAGATTTTGATATAATTTCGCATTCACATATCAATGTTATTTGTAATTAGATTAATGTTCGTCGTGTCGTGTGGATGGCGCTTAAGATTAAATGTTAAAAGATTTTGAACCTTGTTATCAAAGCCATACAGTTAGTTTTGACTTGGTTATGGGTATACTTACCAGTATTGTTTGAAACTCAGATATAGAATCTCTACGTTGTGTTATATAAACAAATGTATTATTTTTCATAGAAATTGTAAATTATGTTTTTAAAGTTTATTTATATTTTTTTAAAGTTTTTTTTTATTTATAAATACGTACGCAATATATCGTGACTTGTTTATTTATTCAAGTACTAATAGATGAATCAAAAAAACATAATCAGAGAATACAAAACAGACCCTAAACTACTGATAGGTTATATATAGATTTTGTCACTGTTACCGTGTACATTGAGTATACATTTTTTTTAAAATACATAATTAATAGATGAAACTAGGATATAAAAATCAGGTCCATGATTTAACGTATGAAAATAAAAATGAATCGAAATTTGTTGTTTTTATCAACAGAAAACCTGGGAAAATAAAAAAAATATTTTAGAATCGGGCAAAATCAGGCGGATTTTTGTTACAATTTCACCTACAATTAAAATATCCATTGCATTAATAAATAACACCAACTTATATCTTAAAATATTTACACCCCCGCCTGTCTTTAAGAAAAATTATATACTTCAATTTTGCAGAGTATAACTAGTGATTTATATACGTCACAGAGTTCAGTCCTCCTTCCTGAAAGAGAATGACCAATTTTTATCGTTAATTTTGATTATTTTACTATATTTTAGCAAAATATATAAGTAATTGTGTTACCATATTTTTACTAAAAATATTTTTTTATAAGACATTTTGAAGTCGTGTTCTAAAGTATAACAATTAGTTTTTTTCTACAAAGTTATTATTTTTTAAACATATTGCGTACTTATTCAAAAGTTTTTGCATTTTCGAAATTCGTTAATTTGTATGTTTGTGTGTGTTTTACTAGGCTATTATGTAGTTTTATGTTTATAAGATATTAATATATATGTGTTAAACAGTTGTTAATTTTATTGACATTTTATTAAGTAGAATTATTTAAGTATTATAAGCCTTGAGGCAATTTTAACAGCTAACAATTTAGCTGTATGTCTATAAATAGCCTTATTAAAATTATTACTAAAATAATAAAATAAAACGTGTGTACTATGCTAGAATAAACTTTGAATTAAAAAAAGGTAAGCACTTAATTCTAAATTGTAATAAAATGACATTTAGATGTTTTTTAATGTAGTTTTATCTCCGCAATGGCTTCATTGGGATATCTTCCTTATGTCGATAGGTGTAAGGTGTATTTTGTCTTGTAATTAATAGTTCAAGTTTTTTGGTCGAGTGTCGATTTAAGCTGAAATATAATACTAATTTGTTAGGACACATTATGATAAAAAATGTAGTTTTTCAAAATAAATATGAGATTAGCTAATGATGCTAAAGTATCGTTGGACGTACAACTACCTTTATTTGGATAGTAAAGTATCGGTGGACGTGTAAGTGGTTATAAATGCAAATCTTTTACTTAAAAAAACTCTGTTAAAGGAAATTTATTTTTAGAATTATTATAACTTATTATCTGCCTACAATTAGAATTTAATTACAGGGCCAACTTTATTTACTTTTTTTTCACTTTCTCGTTGTTTCTGATGTTTGATAATACGTATACCAATTCGTTTAGTCGTACACCGTCAATATAATATTTAGCGTAGTAAAACTGCAAAAACCGTTTCATAAATGATTTCGGTTTGATAATTATTTTTTCGAAAGAGTAAAGTAAAGTAAATCATTCTGAAATGGTCTCACATCATATATCCCACTTGTAGTTTCTGAGTTATACTTAATATCAATGATGAGGTCATCAACATTAACGAAACGTTTGTGCATTATTAGGTATAAATCAAAAACCACTCATCAAAACTGATAAATTTAATATGAAACTTCCTCAAAATAACCATATATTTCAGAGATATATATAGCGGTTCAGGTGTTGGACTTGACTGCATGAGGTCCCGTGTTCGAATCGTGGGTCGGGCAACAAAAAGAAAATTTGATTTTTCCAGTTTTCTAATTAAAAAAAAATGTTTCTCGGGAATGAATATGTGCCCGGTTGGCGATTGGCTTGCCACCTATCACGTTATGGGACTTAGTGTCTTCGGCTAGTCGTGGATGCCCTGATTGTGCCTCTGCCTACTTTTTCCGGCATATGGGCGTGAAGATATTTTTTGTGAGAATCGCTGAAATATTTCTAAAAATAAAGTCAAATTCAATTTACAGCTTCATAAATATCGACCTTATTGAGACCTTACCTAATATTAATGTTTTATTTGCAAATTGCCTGTTACCCACGACTTCATTCGCTTTTTCTTTTGGAATGAGTTATGTGCTGCCAACCTCGCTGTTTTTACGACTTTGCCGCTTCATTCATACGATGAATGACTATTCGACGAAGATTTTCATTTTGCCTTTTCGGAGATATGGGCGTGAAGATACTTTACTTATATATTTTAAAAAAAGAAATACCGAAACCGGTTAACTATTGGCCGAGTAATCACGTAACAAATATAAAAAAATGAAATCAATGAAATCAAATAAAAAAATATTTGAATTTTCTCCTGTTTTGGAGTCTGTTAAAAAATAAACGTATTTAACTGAGGTGCTCGATTACATGTCCATAACTATCTACACTATAATATTTTCAAAAGGTAAAGTTTATATATTTTTTTCTTGAATGATTTGTTTCTGTAATGTTCTATAAGGTCGGAAATACTGTACCGATCATGAATAGTATTTGACTAACAAAAAGCTACACTATTCAGGAGTGATATGGGCTATATTTTATTATAAACATAAAATCAGTAAAAAACAATAGATTACGTAACGTACTTACGTCAAGTTGGTGAAAAGCAGGTGACGTGTCATGATTTTTGCCCAAAATAAGCGGGCACGGATCGGCTAGTATAATTATACATTTCTTTGTTTTGCATACATGGTATACAAATTAGACATTAGCATTTTTATTTTATTCACACGATTACACTTCTGTTATTTACTTTTAATAGCCTTTGTCGTAATGTGGCCCGTTATGACCTAGCTAACAAAATCAAATATTCTACACGCGTGATTTTGAATTTACAAAAAATAATCAATTATTATATTATTAGACTCAAGAATTATACTTTGAAATGTTTTTTGTAAATAATGTATTTATTAATATCAAACGATATAAAATTATTTGTTCAACTACTGATACAAAAATATTTAGTTTACTACTTCAATAATATATTTGCGGCACGCAAACATAAGACCCGCGCGCCATCTTTTGTAAAATAATTGTTTCGGTATGTTGTTGAGCTGAGGTTGAGTTAGGGTTGAGTGCATTGTAAAAGGTCGTATGAAACGCTATTGTAGTCTCGGCCACTCTCGAAAATTTCACCTAGACTGTAATTATATCAATTTGCACATTGGTATAACAGATGACAAAGTTATGTTCACGTCTGAAGTTGCGCTAAAACTATAAAAATACAATTTTAGGGAATATTTTTTACCATTTTAAATGTTCTTTCATGCATTATTTAATCATAGTTTCGTTGATTATTAATTAATTAAATTAAAATTATTTTTCCGTTCACGTTTGTGTTCTCAACAAGGGGAATGAAAAATCTACATTTTTTATTATATAACATCTATTTTGTATGATATTGACTACGATTACCTAGTTATATTTTATTAATGTAATAAAATGTGTTGACTTATTTTTTTCATTTAGGCTCAAATGGCACAGGTATAATAATTATTTTTATGTATGTACCTAAGATAAAACATTTTAAATTTCACTAATATATTTTATGCTATCAAAATATATCACATCTTTTCGAAATATTTGACAATTACTTAGGTACCTACAATATTATTTTTATTTATTTTAATGTGCTAATTATTTAGTTTATAGTACTTTTATTAAATTTAAAATTTAATGTACTATGTTTAAAAAAATCTATATTTTTATTTCGTCAATAAAACTACATTGAAAAACATTTTTGTTTACGAAATAAGTCAACACAAAACATAACAGCTGGAGGAGAATTTACATTTTGTAAAAAAGCTGATAAAAACAAAAGAATTTTTGACTTTGCCGCGGGAAATATTTGTTAAGAACTAATTACTATCGGTACCTAGAAAGAGTTTTAAGCTGGAAACATATTCTCAGGAGCGGCTTACGGACGAGGTTTACAGTCGCGATTGATAAATCCGCGGACGTTTTCGGCTGACATAATCATCCAGCGCGCCATCTATTTTTCGGACGTCCGAACGCTCAATGTCTTGTCCGCGACTTACGTCCTATAGTTTGCAAGGCTCAGTATACTTTCATTACTAAATACCGTGTAAGTCGCGGCTATCAGCCTCGTCTGATAGTATGTTTCCACTTTAAGGAACGCACGTAAGAGAGAGAAATAGGCTTAAAATTAAATATTATGAAACAAGTGACAGTCTTAGAGGCAACATGCTATAAAGGATCATTACTGTTCTCTGTGAAAGTTGCTATTACAGTGCTTATCGTTCAGTAAACAGCGTCACTAGTGTGACATTTAGTGTTTGAAAAAAATACCTAGATAATAGCGTTGTTATAATAACAAAATCATAGAGAAATGTAGTTGTGGGAATTTTATTTTAGATGGTCACACTTTAGAAACTGACTGCTGTATGATGTTTCACAAAATATAAATATAGATCCGATTTTGCCTAGTGAAAAGATAAACCGAAACCAAAACCGAAACCGGTGTGTTTGTTTGAAAAGGGTAATTAATGTGGGGGAAGCCAGACAGGTTTGTCAGGATCGTTAAGTTTGGCACTCGATAATCTCTGCCTACCCCGTAAGGGACTTGACGTGTAGATATGTATGTAACAGATAAGCTGGTGTCTATAGATAATCAATAGCATATTTTCTTTTAAACATTTACTACATCACTGTTCCCTACCAGCTGTTTACTTTTTATATTTGAATTTAAAAATTTTCACCAAATTTATATTATTGTAGTATTATATATCAACCGCCATATAACTATTTTAGTTCCTAATTTTAATGAATACTCGTTGTGAATTTAACAATACTTATAATATTAACTCCATGACACAAAGGCTAAACATCAAGCGATCTTCAGATTCGACTAAGTTTAAATATTGTTAAAAATGGTATACGGGAATATTTGAATATGTTGAATCGATTATAATACTTATTATATAATAGACATGATAGCGCCACACCTATAACATAGGCTTGCTTAGCCCTGTGCTTCTTTGCTGCCTATTGCCATAAAAAAAGGTTATCCACTAAGATCAAAACAAAAAATGGCGGCAATACGAGAGAAAAAGAAACAACTAAATATACCTATATTAAGCTTTTCCTATTATTTAACATAATTATATTTTAAAAGAGAATAAGGAACACAAATCGAATTCAACCTTAAATAAAATATTTTAATCATTTATCATTTCTTTTTTTTTTCATAAGAATAACGCTTGTAGCTTATGTGTTATGGACCAAGCCTTAATCTATATAATACCTAGCGTACACTTACCATATTATAATGAAAATTCGACGATTTAAAAATCGCCACTGTATTCTGAACACCAATTCTGGCGTAGGTCTATTATAGTAGGTTTATAATTTTCATTACTGGTATCACGTAGTGTTGCTAGCTAACGCCTTGATCCCACACTCATGACCTGATCAGCTTGTAGCTAATAGGAATTTAGTAATTATGTAATCATTTATATAAGATCTCATTTGTAAATAGACGTTAAGTAATCGCTCATATGCCATTTTAACTTAAGAATATTAAAAATGATTCTCATTGTGATTTTAATTCGATTAACTTTAAATGTCTTACGATTTGTTCATGTGGTGCGGACCTATTCCTAAAGCAAGAGCTGATAATTAACTAAGTTAAGGGGAAGTCACACACAATTTTTATTCAAGTCTTTTTTTGTAGACCTCCAGTGTTACCACCGATAAAATATAACCACCGATATCACATTATTTGGACTTCGCATATTATATTCAAGATGTAAGATGCCAAGATTTACCTCGACTTAACGTTGAAAGTTAAATTGATAATACTTTTTCTTAACATTTATTTAAATTTTGACAGCGGGTAAGAAATTAGTGATCGCAATACGAATAAGAGACGGCTTAATTCTAAGTATTTTAATATCTGTCATATATTAAGCAAATGGTTGGACTGAGTATAGTACAATTAAAAAATATATATTATAATTGAGTCCGCACCACTAAGACAACAAATTGTACCTCAAAGTTACAATATTAAAAAAATAATTTTATGTAAGTCTTAAATATTCTATATGGATTAGACGAAACAATCATACTGAAAGTATAGAATTTTCTTGTTAATTGGCGTTTCTATTAAACGCTTAAATCATGACAATCTCATATTACATGAGGTCCAGGCCTTCCTATATATAATAAGATCACAATTTACTAGAGTATTCGTTTTTGATAATTTTAATTGTAGTTCAAATAAGCACTATTGAACGTTGCTTGAAAAACACCGTGTCAACTCTAACATGATATTCTGGCCAATGTATATGTGCTGGAAAGTTAATTTTTACTATCTGTTTGTATTAATTTAATATTCGAATATCATATTACTAGTTTTGGTTTAAACTTATGCTGCTATAAAATATTTGTATAGAAATAATCTGAATTTTGAAGTTACACAAATATGAAAATCATGATATTATTAAGTTAAGTATTCGAAAGTCATTATTCTTTAAAACATAAAAGTGCGTTTTGGGACGCCCGTCAGAATTGATAACTTAAAAAGGGAAGCCAGACAGATTTGCGAGGTAACGCGTTACGTAACGGAACGGTTTACCCTCCCCTGAGAAGTTATCACTTTAAAAACTTTGAGAAAGTATTTTGTTTGAAACATAGACGAGTCATATTTGCAAGATAAAAGAGTATATTTATTTATTTATCTACAGTAATAAAGTCAGCTTTTTTAAATTACTATACGTTTAAAAAAGTAAAAATAATAAATGACTCGGCGTAATTGAATATGGCAACACCATCGTTTCTATTAGGAAAATTATACATTCTACACGAGACATATTAATTCTAAAGTTCGATAAAATTGTAAAAACCATTAGGTTGGTAATACTTACATTAATCATTCAAACAGGATTTAGCTTTGAGTTAAAAAGTTTTTTTTTTCTCTTTAGCGCCTTTTTTAATTAATATTCACTACTTGTAATCAATATACAAGCTCCAGAAAAACTAGAACTAAAAGTAAATCAAATACACTCATTATTTTCAAGATATAGGCCTAAACACCTGTAGTATAAGTATGTAGTTTAAATTATACTCTTTTATTAATATTTAAAAATGTTTTTACAAACGTGGTGTCGTTTTGCAGTTAATGCACGTCGCCTGTGCCAAAATGTAAATATTTTTCCAAATATTAACAATTAAACATTTCTACTACAATTTTGTAGATAGCGTGAAACTAGTAGTCAGAATATCATAGTAGATTTTTTAATATAGCAACATTTTGATTTAAAGTTGATATCTACCAGTTTTTAACTAAGTAGTTCATTTATATTCGTGAACATACATTATTAAAGATTTTTAATAGAGCGTTATGTGTATATGCATTATCTGACTACTAGTGAAAAGTTAGGTAATATTTAACATGTTGCACGAATTCCGTTAGTAAATAAATAATTGATCAAGTATTATAATAATAAATGTTTTTAAATTTGCTCTATGACGACGGGAAACTCACACTTTTAAACAGCCTTAATCTAGTAACATTTTATTAATCTAATTGATTTATAAAGACAATTTTGTAGAATCATTAAAAAGAAAACAAAAATCTTAATTTTTCAAAAACAATGTTAAAGCTAGTGAAAATGACAAATCTATAGAAAATAGAAAATGTCAAATCATTTGAAGCGACCATCTTATCTGGCTAGTACCTAGAAGTATGTCGCTAGTGTGACATTCAGTGTTTCTAGTTTAACATTTTTATCTATGAAATAGCGATGAAAATTATAAAATGTACTGGGAATTTTATTTGGGCCCTCGCACTTCAGAAACAGCAGCGGAATGACTACTCCAAATTTTGACTACTGACCAGCTAAATTGGTAGCACTATGTTTTATATCAACAAAAAACTAGATGTATGTTAAACAGCATGTGTATTAGTAGCATTTGTATTTGATTTATAATAATGAACTTATTTTTTTATATTACTTATTGAACCCTTTTAAACTCTTTATCCCCTATAATTCGTGCCAAAGCGTATGTTATTTTCAAACGTGAAGTTGTTGTTTTCAAAAGTAGGTACGTCCTAATTTTAGAACTATCAGTCGTAAAATCCAAAAATTACTATACGATTAGTTAAATTTTATTTACTTATTTCATTCATA
>NJDC01011892.1:0-31185 GCA_002245475.1 Calephelis virginiensis | reverse complement strand
TTGTGAAATACATTTTAATCCCCGACGCAAAAAGTGGGGTGCTATCAGTTTGGCGTGTCTGTCTGTCTGTGTGTCTATCTGACTGTATGCCTGTCTGTCTGTGGCATCGTAACTCCCGAATGGATGCAGTAATTTTAATTCAGTTTTTTTTTTTTGTATTATAGGAAACTTATGTGCGAGTGTTCTTAGACATAATTAATGAAAATCGGTTAAGCCGTTTGGACTGTGCTGTTAGGGCTTTTGTGTCCGTAAGTTTATCAACTACAACTATCCATTAAACCACAAAGCAATAGACTGCATACTTTACAGCGGGAAGTATAAATAAGACGACTAAAGCAAGGTCAATCTAATAGATCACATTTGACAGTTAATCAAAATTTGACTCTGGGTGTTTGTGATATTATTTCGTTGTTGAAAGTTAATATTGCCGATTTGCTTGGCCTTTTCATTCTAAAATACATGATATTTGTTTCATTTTGACAACCATTTACAGAGATTGACAGTTCCGTAACTGACATTGGCTAACTAAGTCGTGAAAAACGATTGAAAGCCCTATTCATAAAAGAAAAAGAAGAAGAGATTGACATTTGTCAAATATGATCTATTAAATTGGCCCTACTTTAATACGTCCAAACCCTTGCAGTACTTTTAAACCACTATCAATTTTTAAAATGTTATGTATAAAAATGAATTACCATTTCCCTTCGTTTACCCGCGTTAACGGGTAAAAAAGGAATTAAAAATTGTTACAGCATTCGTCGGCTTAATACGAAAGGTTACAAGTTCAAATTGTGACTAGGGCGAAATTTTTTCTTTCTTTGAAATTTATAGAAATTTAAGTTCTTCTTACAGAGGCAAAATGAAAATCTTCGTCGAATAGTCATTCATCGTGTGAATGAAGCGGCAAAATTGTAAAAACAGCGAGGTTGGCAGCACATTACTCATTCCAAAAGAAAAAGCGTATGAAGTCGTGGGTAACAGGCAATTTGCAAATAAAACATTAATATTAGGTAAGGTCTCAATAAGGTCGGTATTTATGAAGCTGTAAATTGAATTTGACTTTATTTTTAGAAATATTACAGCGATTCTAACAAAAAATATCTTCACGCCCATATCCCCGAAAAAGTAGGCAGAGGCACAACCAGGGCACCCACCACTAGCCGAAGACACTAAGTCCCACAATATGATAGGTGGCAAACCTACCGCTAACCGGGCACATTTTCAATCCCGAGCAACATTTTTTTTTATTAGAAAATTGAAAAACCAAATTTTATTTTTTTTGCCCGACTCGGAATTCGAACCCGGGACTTCGTGCAGTCAAGTCCAATACCTGAACCGCTAGACCACAGAGGCGATTAATTAATTATAACAAATGTTTGATAAGTACTTTATTAATAGAAAATAAAATGTTTTTTGTGCGAAATGAAGGCGTAAATATACAAGCGGCCTATAATTTTTAAGAAAAGAAAAGAAAAAGATTTCTTTTTCTTTTCTTTTCTTTTTATAATTTTATGTCCTTATCTCCTCGAAGAACTTGGCTTAGCATTTGATTGCATAAGGCTGCGTAGGGGTTTAACTCCACCATCTGAAATTGATAAATATTATAATTAAAAAAGAGTATATTAACGCTCGTATCCCGAAAGAAGTTGACAAAGGTACAACAAGAACATCCAGGAATAGCCATAGACAATGAGATAGGTAGCAAGATTAGTCACACAAGTGCCTTCTTCCTGTCAGGAATCAAACAACTGTCAAGAATAAAAAAAAAACAACTGTCAATCTTGTATGGATAAAGTCATTAAATAGAGATTTAATAGTAGATTAAATACAGTGACAACCGAATTTTAGATAACCCTCATTTTGTTAAACCAAAAGTTATAAAAAATCAACGCCTAAATATTTAAAGTATAACGACATTTGCGATTTGTAGTTACATTCATTCAAGTGTAAAATTTTCATTTTCGTCTTTCGAGTATTTTGGTGTGCCGAGCCGTGGTTGCAACTCGACTGTCGAGTTATTGTGTGTACGGATTTCTCGAATATAATCGTGGATTGTACTCAATAAAAGTTTCTAATCCGTTAGATATATTGTTTTATTGAAGCACATAACATGCTGTAATAGGCGCAACCTTCCTATTAGAGACATAACTCATTGAGCATATATGCAAAAAGTAAGATCACATTTCACGACGCGATTTTCACCCGCAGCGCCTGTGGTTGTTTGCGGTTCCTGCGAGCGGTCATCTGCCCGTTAATCGTGCGGGCAGCGATTTCTTGCCGCCGCCTCGGCGGGTTGCGATCGCGCGCTGTTCGGTCAAGCGAGAGTTAAAAATTACCCACCTCGTGAGTTTTGAAATAAATCGCAGAACCGCGACCGCCGCGGGCGCGATTTTAAATCGTTCCGTGAGTTCTGTCTCTAACTATTGCGGTCCGGCAGCCGCCGCGGTTGAAATTATCGCCCGCAAACTTGGCGGTTGATAATCGCGCGGCTGGTGGTTGCGGTTAAATGATTAGTACAAATAGTATGAAATGGTCGCCCGCCAAGCGACCGCAGAGTGTGCGGTTACAACCCGCCGAGGCAGCGGCAGGAGATCGCCGCCCGTACGATTAACGGGCAGACGACCGCTCGCGGGAATTAATAATAGAGAAGAAACTAACTAATAATAGAGAAAAAAATGTCACACATGTGTCAATCAGGATCATTATTCAAAATGGCGCTACGACCAAAGTTTCGTTATACGTAGATTTAGAACTACTAAACTTTATGAATAGTTAGTGCGGCATCTGTGATCTTTTATTGTCAACATCAATATATTTGTTTGTGTGTGTTAAATGTATGGTAGTGTGGGTAATGTTTTTTTTATTGATTTTATAAGCACTATTATTGAAAAATATTAGCGTTATGCACTTCTACTACACTTAAACTATAAGTGTGCCAAATTTTATGCTCCTGCGTCCGCGAAATTTTCGTAAAAAGGGGTCCAAAGTTTTGGCATCACGTATTAATATATATTATAGATGTTACAAAAGTCAAAATAAATCCCCCCGCTGACTTTAGAATGGTACAGTCAAGTCAAACTTGTAAAATTAGTAGGGCAGATATTTTCTAGTATGTGTGACAGTGTGTGTCTGTCTGAACCATTATAACTTTTGAATGGATGAAACTATTTAGATGCGTATATTTTTTTGTTTGATAGCTGACGTTACGTTGCCTTTTAGTGTTTAAACACATCAAACTACACAAAATGGCATTAGTTTGTGACGAAACATGAATTAAATAGTATTAAGTGATAAATTAAAGCGTGTTACTTGTTTTTTGGCAAAACTGCTGCCCAGTTTAGTGGCTTCTGTGAAATCTAATCGTGCCTTGTCGTCGGCGCCACGTTTTCTGTGTAGAACACCTCGTTGACATAAAGCAAGCGCGCGAGCGCGGGATTTCTTACCATCTGTCAGATGTATTACTTTTTCTAAATCAGCCAGAGCATCTGAAAAAATTGCAACAATTAAAAATGGCGGACTTTTCTGACAGCTTGAAGATTTTTGTTTCATCTCCTAGCGTCCCTCCCATAGATTTAGAAATCTAATCCAATAGAGGAGCTGCTGCTACTTCGCTCGAAAACGGCAAGTAAATATTTCTCTAAATTTAAATTAAATAACAAGCACCTATGTTTTGTATCTTTTTAATGGGATTTAAAAACAAACAAGCCGAGAATCCTGTTGAAGGTTAAAAACCTCTCGTTAAGATAAAGTGGGTGTTGCCAATATAAGGCTGGAATGTTAGTTGTCTCAAAAGTTAACTATCTAGTCATGGTCAGGGCGTTAGTGACAAAAGGCAACGCACGACTTTAAAAAAAAAAACGACGGGTTGCACTCCGGGAGTGCCGGCAGAAGTGAAAACTCGAATATTAAAGTTGTGTATTTTTGATATTTTGGAATGGTTAAGGAATAATTTTTGCACGAATTGATTTAATCATCAGTATGTGGTTTATGTGGTAGAATACAATATTAATTTATTGCGCTATCGTACACAAACATGACAACACGAACATTCGCACAAGCGCCCTGCGCCGTCTTACGAATTTTTACGTGTCCTGACGCGAGTTTAGAAGTTTTTACCCATTCCTAAAAAAGTACGCAACGTCGCTAAAGAAGTTTTCACTTCAAAAACATTTATTTCACGCAGACCATACGAAAGGCATTCGTGAGTTGTGACGCACGTTCCAATCCGGTAGTAGATCTACTACCGGATCGGAACACGGCCACGTGTTGCTTAAGGGAAGAGTCGTTGACTAGGTACCGATAAGGGGACGAGCGCTAAAAAAATGTAAACCACCTAAATTTTCCAACTGTGAAGTCGATAAAAAACAAAAAGAAACTTTCAAGTTACCGTCATCTCGTTTCATTAGTCTCAATAATTGCGCCCTGTCGTTGTATCCTGAGGCCCAGTTTGGTGCTACCTCCACTCCCTTGTTTAATAATTTAATTGCTTGGTCCATGTTACCCGCTTCAGCCTCTCTGACGCCTTGAAGACATATAGCCATTGCTTCTTTTTCTACATCTGAAAGGTCTTCAACCAAGAAACAAGTATGTTAAACCCTTAAATTAACTCGTGATAAGAAAAGACGAAGTTGACGGAAAATAGCAGTAGTTCACGCTTGTACCCATGAGCTCGTATGAAGAGGTAAACCAGGCAATCAACGATTGTACCTACCTATTATCTACTAAGTACTTAGTCCTTACTTTACTTACTAACTACTAACTTAGTACTTAGTGTTAAGACTTAGGAGGCAACAGATGGCAAACCTATCGCTAGCCCGGCGTTTATTAATCTCGAAAAATGTTGTTTTTATAAGAAAAAAATATTTTTAGTTGCCCAACAGGGGAATCGGCTGTAGACCTTATGTAGTCAACGCCAATATCGGACTACTAGACAACAAAGGCGACCAGTGAAGATAATAGTTTACTAAAGTGATTTAGAAAGTTAATAAATGAGAATGCAAAAAAATAGTAATTTTAACGTCTACACGTACGCGTACCTAAATGTATGAGTGACTAAAGCTCGGGTCCTACAATTAATTAACCATAATCCGTAAATATAGCCTTGGTAGTTGATTAAAGTGACCATGCGTACCTAAATGTATGAGTGACTAAAGCTCGGTTCTTTTAATCAATGAACCAAAATCTGTAAGTATAACTATTGGTAGTTTGATTATGCGTTGTTCTTAGTTACACAAAATGTTTCGAGTTAACAGTAACGACCGTAGTTTTTCCCACTCAAGAGCAAAAACGATTCGTTTCTAGAATGTAGGAACCGGGCATAAATGATCTCAAAATGGAAAATAGTAACATCCAAATGAGGCCAAGTTGCCAAGGCTAAAACTATCGAGGTTACCAAAGAATGAATAAAAAACAGCAGTCAGAATTAATTCAAAACAACTCAATGGTCAGATGCTGCACGTAAATTACCTCGATAAAGATCTTTATAACTAATCTGAGATACATTTTTATAAAATACATTTCATAATTTGATTTTTATCAGTGTGTTTTATATATACACTAGATGCCTGTTCCGGCTTCGCTCGGATGGTATATTTTTTGATCATAAATTGAGACGTAAGCTCTCCTATCTATCATGTTGGATCAAACTGCACACGGTGGTGCAATTTTGATTGAAATTGGTTAAGTAATGTAGGAGTCTATAGCGGAAAAACAACGAGACACGTAATTTATATTAGGTATATTAAGATTAGCAGACCCAACCACGCGTTATTGTGGGTAAAATCAGTTAAGTACCTTAGGAGTCCATCGCGAGCAAACAACGTGACGCGTAATTTAATAAGATTATAATGAAATGAAACTGTAGAAAAGTGAATTCATATACCTACTTATAAAAAAATTGAAAAAATAGGTGCAGGCACTAAAAAGGTGTGCAGCAGAACACATTTTTAAGTGTTTGTCTGTCAGTATCATAACCATTGAGCAGATTGTAATTTTGTCACTCCATATTCAGAGAATGGTTATAGGATATTTAACGTACCGGTATCAAAGATTAGTTAATATTATATTGCCTTTGCTTTAACACGTAATATGCCCTTAGTTTAAATTATAAAAAGACTTTTGTACATTGTAATATTACAGGAAGATATTTATTATAGTTACAGGTTCAAATCCTGTCGGGGGCTAATTTTTTTTTTTTAATTTTAGGAAGATATACATAATAATTATTATTAAACAGGGGTAATCTTTATAAAAACTAGTGATTTGCTGGAACATTACTAGTTCCGTTCCGTATCAACAATGTGTGTATCTGTTCGTATCAAAATGGATATTTGGTGTCAAGATTTCCTGCCAGGCAGCTCGTAAAAGGCGAGCATAGGCTTACCGCCACTAACACCGTGACATCTGACTAGGTGATTGACTTTCGCAATGACTCGCCCAGATTGGTACCACTGCCTTACCTATTCTTGCCGTCGTAATGTCAGTTCTTGTCGTAGATGTGTTACGGTTCGGAGAATAAGGATACACTTAATTTTCCTCGAAGCCTAACATCCCGGCCTCAGGTTGGTAACGCACAATTACCACTTTTGGTGTCTCTAGGCAGTGTGAATTTCTTGCCTATAGGAAATTCATATGCTTGTTTGCCTTCCAATATAAAAATGAAAAATTATTCCAATAGTCATTATGTCTAGAGGATTCGATCCCGGTCGATTTCTCTAATCCCGGAATTTCAGGATTGTCTACAGCTAATCTTGGGATCCCGGGATAATACCGAGGTTGTATTGGGGAATTGTACTTTTTAGAAGGTGGTAAAAAAAGACAGTTAAAAACATCGAAATCATTTTTTTTTAATATTTAGTTATATCTTTAAAAAACAAACAAAAATTGTTATTTTTTAATAAATTCATTGATTATCACCAAATTACAAAAATATCAATACTTACACGACGTAAATTGGTTTTTACACGCAATACTGTGGTATCGGTCGTTAGCAAATACAAATGAAATCAGCAGTGTTAAAAAGATAGCCGTTAAAACGTCAAATGAAAATAAGGGCGTTTCGATTCACCTACATTTGTATTCACATTTTTAAAAAACGGTAAATCCTGAAAATTCCGGGATTTATATAACTTAATTCCGAAAATTTCAGGACTAAAATATGATCGGGATCCCGGGCTTCGGGATCGAATCCTCCAATTGTAACCTAAACTGTGAATATTGCAATTGGCATTGTGTGTAAGTAAATCTTAGTTTGACACCAAGGACTCTGCTGCGGATACTGAAGAGCATAGATAGCGTGTTTCGTAGAGGACTGTCCATTTCTCACACCACGTTTTTAAGCCTAATTTTTTAACCTCCCCTTAGTATTGCCTAGTGAAATTTTTGAAATTACAAAATCGAGTAGGTATTATTTTAACTGGTAAACAAATCAATAGGAATGTAATGAAATCATGTGGAAAACATATTTGACTCATTCATATTGTCCTTTTCGCCTCTGTTTTCTAGCGGTGCGGCATCGGACTTGGCTTCATGAGGTCCCGGGTTCGATCCCCGGCTCGGACAACAAAAAAATGGAAAATGTATATTTTCAATTTTCTAATAAAAATAACGTTGCCCGGGATTGGATATGTGCCCAGTTGGCGATAGGCTTGCCATCTATAGCATTGTGGGGGTTAATGTCTTCGGCTAGTCGTGGCTGGTTGTGCCTCTGCCTACTATTTTGGATATAAGGTTTTGAAGATACTTACTTACTTTTTTAGGTTTTAAGTAATAAGAGGGTGAATTAATTGACCTGTTAGGTAATAATTTTTTCATTAGCAAAAATAAAAGTTGGTCAGAAATTAGTTATCCAAAACAAATAACAACAAATATTTCGCTGACTAAATACCTATATTTCAAAATTTTTTGCTTATAGATTTATTTAAAAAAAATACCTTCATCACTCTCCTGAAACTGATCACCGTCATCAGCGACGTCACCAATCGTTGCAGTGGGGTCAAATATACACCTTAAAACAGCCCGATCTCTTTCACTCAAATTTTCCAAACCCGCCATTTTATGTTTACAACTTTACTCGATAATTGTATGGGACAAACTGACATTTCTCACATTCCGATATAAAACTTGTTTTATAGATCAAGTATGCAAATTATAATATAGTCGGCTACAAATAATTAATACGTTTGCTTATGGGTTTTGTAAAGGTCATTTTAATAAAATTTTCTGGTGATTTTTCTGGTGCTCGAGTGCAAGAATACCGTGGTCACGATAATCGAGGCCAAACGTACGTCGAGTGCGATTTGGTGTTCTATATCTATTTTGTGTTCTATTTGGTATTATAATCTGTTATAATGGATTTCCGCAAAGTAGCGCCGGCTTCTATAAAATAATTGTATGGAGTTGTAGCTGGTATTTTAAGCAAAGGTTTACAAATAACTAGCTGTTTACATGTGACTTTGTCCGCATTCTACAATAGTTACGATTCTCATGAAATTTCATCTCCCACTAGCAGCCCGTCCCGGCTTCGGCTAGGCACGGGTGGATAAATCAATCAGATCCATAAAACCCAAATATCTTACGAAACCCTGTTTTTTCCAAAATAAAATAAAGCCTATGTTACACGTGGATAATGCAACATTCGAATGGTAAAAGAATTCTTAAAATCGGTCTAGTAGTTTTTGTAATGAATAGGCTCATTACAAACAAACAAAGTTTTCCTCTTTATAATATTAGTGTAGATAACAGTCCTTTGGCTTAAAAAAAAGTAGCTAATATTTGAACTTAGGTAGTTCTTTAAAAACATGTGCTTGCGCGTGAATTGGTGCGTGTAGGCGTGCAGGCGTGCGTGCATGTGTTTGGATGTGTACGCCCGTAAAACTTTACGAATTTTTTCGTCTCTTCTAGACTAAGGCTTTTTAACCATTGAAAAGCATGCTTTTCAATTCTTAAGTAGTTGTTTTTTTTTTGTTTTTTTTTTATGATATTGGAAGGCAAACAAGTAGACGGATTTCCTGATGGTAAGAAATTTACGCCGCCTAGAGACACCAAAGGTGGTAATGGTGCGTTGCCAACCTGAGGCCGGGATGCTAGGCCTCGAGCTTATAGTAAGTTTACCGGCTACCTTACCCTCCAAACCGGAACACGTAATGACGTTATGGCGGCAGGAATAGGTAAGGCGGTGGTACCAATCTGGGTGAGTCGTTGCGAAACTCTATCACCTAGTCAGATGTCACGGTGTTAGTGACGGTAAGTCTATGCTCGCCTTTTACGAGCTGCCTGGCAGGAAGGCAGATGGTGTATTCTGCAAAGGAGCCCGGACCAACACGAGGAAATATATATACTTAATATGGTTGTATTCAGATAGGTATGAATTTTGCTAGCCTTGTTTTAAAGGTTAGGTCCTAAAAATATAAAGTGTCTGTGGGCCAATTTCATGTTACAAAAAGGTCTTACAAAAACTATGTCTTTTCTTCTTTCTGTATTAAAGATGTATTCCTGTGTTGATATAAAATATTTTTAGATACTTCGTAAGCAGTGTCATATTACGGTCTTAGGGATAGGGCAGCCGGTAGACTCGCATATTATGGTAAACACCCTAGCCACAAAACAGCGATTTTATCCATAGTGTTTATAAACTATGGTCGACTTTTGCCATCATGCTATGTTGTTCGCTACGTTTCACATTATAAATTGAAGCTGCATGCGACCACCAAACACAAGCAGCACCTACCAAGCAGTTTTATAACGAATTTTACGTGTAGCCATCAAATTGTGCCTTAACTTAATATGAAAAAAAAATAAGTATCTTCACGCCCATATCCCCTAACAGCACCAACATCCAGGGCACCCACGAGTCACGACAAGCAGAAGACACTAAATCCCATAATGTGATAGGTGGCAAGCCAACCGGGCACATATCCAAGCCCGAGCAACGTTTATTTTATTAGAAAATATGAAAAACCCAATTTTCTTTTGGGTGCCCGACCCGGAATTCGAACCCGGGACCTCATGCAGTCAAGTCCAACAACTGAACCGCTCGATTACAGAGGCTTGATATGATCTAAGTACTTCAAAGGTTAAAATTATTTTGTGCCAACTGTACTACCACCTCCAATCTATATACTCTATCAAAATACAAACAACTCATAAATATTAAGCTTATGTGAAGCAATATTAACAAATATAAAAAAACAACAACCACATTTTATTTTAACCGACTTTAAAAATAAGATAATTTTACACATATGTATTCATAAATTTATTTCTAACTAAAGGTTTGACGGTGACTCTCAATCTAACTCATCTATTAACCATGGGTCAATTTTTTAGTTAAAAATAAACAAACGGACATTGTAATGGTAATCAAAATTAAGTCTATGAACACTAAAGATGTTAAAGGACCATTTTAAATCTGAAACTGGGGTTTTAAGCCTCAAGCGAGTTACTATCGTTTAAACTGTAGCATGACAGCAACAAGCACTGATGTAGCAGAAATTACTAGGTATCTAAATGTATCAAACCGGAAGAGTCCCAGCTTTTCACATGTAATGGTTATAAAATAAGTGGTCGTGTTGTGCTCAGCCTAGATTTGAATAGCTTTGTTCAAGCCTATATGTATCGACTTTTACCATATTTTATGTTATGCTTAGGTACCTATTGTGTTTTATAGGAGATAAGACTTAGACCAGTACATACGAAGTACTATTAACTCCAACACAATAACCTGGCCCGTCTGCCAGGCAGTTTGTGAAGAGCGAGCAAATACTGAGATTATGAAATAAAAACATTTTTACTGATATAGTAGGTACATACTATATAGTATAGGTCGACACCACATCTGTGATACTCCTGGTGTTATGGATGTTCGTGGGTGGAGGTGATCACTGTTCATCAGGTGACCTCTTGCTCGTTTTCCTCCTCTAAAAAAATCCCTACAGATCGGAACATGATAGTCATTACGGCAGGCATAAATATGGCCGTGGATCCCTACCCGGGCAAATGCTACACAGCACTCTTCCACCGATGGTCTTAATGTTATTCAGTAATCACCTACATTTTAACCTCTACTTGCCTATTACGAGCTGTCTGACAGAGAAGCAGATGGTCTACTCGGCGTGCCCGCTCCAACACGGACAAAAAAATAATGGCAATCCCACTTTCCACTATAGCCCCTAGAGTCCGAAGCTTTTTTTAAAAATAATAGTTTTATGTTGTTTAAATTTATAATTAAGATTAAAAAAAAATTAATTAAACATATATTATGTTGTTAACATGGAGACTAAGATAACTTTTCCGGCGAGTTTTCGTCTATGTACTTATACGAGTACATCGGGACTATGCCCTCACCCAAAATGGCGCGGTTACACCCGCTTGCCAGAATTTCATCTGCTACAATGGTCAACAGACATAATATTGTTTCTCGTAATTTCAAATGTCATACTCATTGTTTATTAAATTAGTCAAATGCTAGAAACTTTGTTTCCCATAAAGTCAATTTTTATCAAAATAACTTCTTGAAAAAGAACATAAATTCGTTTTATACTAAATGATCAATAGTTTTAGTTTGGTTAGGTTAGGTTAGAACATGAGAGACCGGGTCGCTGACGTTCCGACTTGTGCAAGTGCTCTCCGGACACGGATGCTACGGGAAGTATCTGCACAAAATCGCGAGACGGGAGGCAGCCCCCGCCTGCCACGAGTGCGGGGCGCCAGAGGATACGGCGTCCCACACGCTGTCGGAGTGCGTCGCTTTTCAGTCACAGCAGCGTACACTCACAGCGGTCGTAGGAGAGGACCTCTCGCTGCCGAGCGTCGGCAACGCCATGCTCGGTGTTGACAGGTCCTGGCAGGCGGTGGTCTCCTTTTGCGAAGAAATAATGATGCAAAAGGAGACCGCGGAGGACGATCCCAGCTCAGGCCCGCTCCGGCGCAGGCGGACTGGGGGCGCAAGAAGGCGGTTCCGTCGCCGTCAAAGCGCCTCCGACGCGGGGCTGCCGTGGGGGACTTTCTTCGGCCAGCACGGCCTCGCACGCCTGGGGGCGATTCCAGTGGCCGGAGTCGCTCCTTTTTCAGCGCGGGAGGAGGCCCGGCAAACACGGGACCGTAGCCGCGGAGCGAGATGGTGGATGCCAACGCGACCCCATCTCGCTCCTAGCCCGGCGGCACGAAGGTCATAGTGTGGTTTTTAGTCGGTTCGAGTCCGACATAACCCGCTGTTCTCCCCCTAGAGCAGCGGGTATCCGGGGGGATTTTCCACACTATAAAAAAAAACATGAGAAACAACGCACAAGCCGAGCGAGCGAAGCGAGCGTGCCGCGACAGCGGCCGGCAAAGTGCCAGAAAGCTAGTCGCTTTTTAGAACAAAGGCGTTAGGTTAAGTTTGATCGGAAGCCACTTTGGTCGTATAAAGAGGTACTAGATAAATAGGTATAAGAAATAAAAACTATAATATGTAATCATCCTGTCATATATTTATTAGAAATACAAAATTGTACTGTGATACATTTTACTTAATGCAAATACTAATTTTCGTAAAGCATTTAAATATTCTGTTTATTAATATTATTGCAATTGATAAAATGGATAACAGTACGTATGGCACTCGTATCATTATGGAAACTAATTTTAGTACAAAGAAGAGTATGTCACAAGTATATTATGGTCAACAAAACATTCGGAAAAAAAATTTGGGCAAATGAAATTCTTGCATTTGAAAATATGGCATATATATTCTTCGGGAAAACATTAGACAACCAAAATTCAAATTTGCCGAAAACAAAGAGAACGGGTTTATACTGGCCTGAGAATACAGGGTCTCTAGAAATAGAAATGACAAACACTGACGCTATTTTAGCAGATTAGCTGGTGGTAGTAGGACCAGTCCGAGCAAGCTGCTGCACATCACACAGCACTATATAGTTATAATTTTGACTGTGATCGAGGATATATAAATGATTTTAACATGGAAATAAACGAATCTTCGAGAATTACCACAAAGTAAGTATCTGTTGTAAAAGGTTCAGATATGTTTTATGTGATATGACAACCAAAACACTGCTCTACTGATGGTAAAACAATCACGGTCTAGATACACCATTACGATATCATAGATACACGGCTCTAGCTCTACTGATGGTAAGAGACAATTACTAAAGGAACGTACCCATCCTACGTGACCTACTTTTTAAGATTTTTTGACCCCTCCCTCCCGTCGGTAACCACTCGTAGTATAATATGCAAAGACCCCGTTACCCCCTTCAAGATTTTACGCAGTAATTATTGTATAGCGTAGACTTTCGTGGACTTGCTTCGTCACTAAACTACAAACTGCGTCTGATTTCAACCAGCTGACGTATCAATATACTTCTGAGTTTGAGAAGCACTCAAAATTGCGCGCCATATTCGAGTATAGTCCGAAATTTCTATTGGCGAAATCGACGACGTAAAAAAATCTGTCACTCCCCTCCCCCTCCCTCTCGTGACTGATCGTAGTATTTTAAAGACCTCCCTCCCCCCCACCTGCAGACATCGCATTTGTTATAGGTCACTGTCCTTAAGCCGGGGTGTTTATTGACTTATTGACTATTGTGCATGTCTGGCAGCTGCTCCGATCTCCGGACCGAAACGTTTCATGACAGGAGGAATAGATAAGTTATTATATGTGTTGCTTCATGTATATAGTCTACTTATCTCAACGGGTCAAATAGAAGTCACGTATGAAGGCTCTCGTCTGCAGTAGCAGACTTCCATTAGACATAAAACTTACATATTTTAAGAGCTCTTGCGTGTTCATGATGATGTTCCAAAATAGCAGGCTGTGGAAAACTATCTTTACTCGTATTCATGCAACAGATACTTACTGTAACTATACACAGGTACATACCTTTAAGTAAGCAAATCATATACTTGTGTTATGGATGTTAGTTAACGATAATTCTAATACATATAAATAGGTGCTTAAATAGATACCAAAATCCATTTAATAAGCTCCCGGACATGCAGATATCTAAACCTTCATCACACAAATACCTGCCCCCGTCGTGAATCGAACCCGAGCCTCGCGTTTGGTCAGTATAATTAGGCGTATACACTAGCCACTCGACCAACGAGGTAGCAACTAAATAACTCGTTTTAGCCTAACAACATAGCAGCACGATGATTATTGACACTAGCCCTCCCTCTTACTTCAAAAAATTGAAACACTCGTTAAACATGTGTTTTACTAAACACCGTCTATAACTAGACTCTCAAACCAATAACATGTTGCCACGTCATCTACTCGTAACATTTTATTGGTTATCAATTTTAGACGGTGTTTAATTAAACACGTGTTCAACTTTGTTTGTTATGGTAAGGCGGTCGCGTTTCAGCCTCGTCTTTGACAGTGTAGAACAGATTTTCATACGAATATTCGTCTCCCATTGTAGTCTGCAGATTTTTTTTAAAATAGTAGCCGTTGTTTAAATCGGTCCAGCGGTTTAGCTGTGAAAGCGTAACAGACAGGCTGACAGACAGCAGATTGTCGCATTTATAAATTATGAAAATATTAAATACATCTTATACGAATTAACCGTGCACCTCGGGTTGTGATGATATTTATCATTTTATTGAAGTGAAAACGTCTTTAGCGGCGTTGCGCACTTTTTTTGGAATGGGCATAAACTTCTAAATTTGGAAGACGGCGCAGGGCGCTTGCGCGAATGTCCGTGTTGTCATGTTTGTGTACGATAACGCAATAAATGAATATTGTATTCTACCACATAAATGATAGTACTTTTATACTGATAATTAAAGCAATTCGTGCAAATTTATTCCCTAACTATTCCAAAATATCAAAAATGCACAAAGTTAATATTTAAGTTTTCACTTCTGCCGGCACTCCCGAAGTGCAACCCATCTGTTTTCATTTTTTTATTTTGATAAAAGATCAGTTTAACAACGGTAACAAAGATGCTATCGCTACTGAGCGCTGGTGAATGCATGGCACCGCGCGGGGCATCAGGAGATGGGTCGCAATCCAGCAGAGTGCACAGTTGCCGAGTACGAGTTCTGGGGAATTTCTTATCGATGGTTTTGTGGCGAATAACGTAGAAAACAAATTTAAAAGTGATTGTTATTCTTCTCTTAGAACTTCAGCTTGTACGAGATAATATTCTGGGTATAGATAGTATTCATTCAAAACTACAATAAGCAATAAATATATTAATTGGCACATAAAACTAACATATTTTTATTAAATTATATTTACATAGTGATATAAAACTTAAACTATAATATCTGTAACTGTGATTATGTGGACTGTGGGTTTAGTGGGTTACTGAGTATTTTGTAGGACTACTAAGTATTTTTATTTTCACGATACAGGACAAGAAATTCTTCAATTAGTTTCGCTGTACAGTAATTTGAGTGTAAGAATTTACGAGTTGTTACTTCACTAACTCTAATGTGTATTAAGATTTCTAAATAAAACTACCCGTAAACGGTTTTAAAATTAACGAGGCGTCACTTAGTTTTTCAAATTTCAGTTCGTTAGCAAAACGATACATTTTTATGAATTATATGATGCAAGCATTATAGTTAGGTCACTTTAATAGGTCACATTTGATAATTCACCGAAATATGCAATATTTTAGCATTGTTCCAAGTTAGTATTGCACTTTGCATAACCTTTCCATTTTAAAATACATAATGTTTATTGTATGTACTAATTTCAAAATAATGCATTTTCATGTTATATCTCTATAACTATAAGTATTTGTAGAGATTGACATTTGTCAAATGATCGACCCATCTTTAACTAGTAACGATACATTTTGATGTTCTTATCCAATGCGTTTGTAAAGACTAAAACTCACAAGTTACTGTTTAGAAATAAGGGCTAAATCATTTGACGTTTTATTAATAATAGACTTCAAGATTAAATTTGACCTTGGTGGCGATTCTGCTGTTTACAAACTAAACTTATTTTAGGTACATGATATCTTTTTCAAATGAAACAAAAATATCTTTTGAAATTGAACATTTTAGACATGTCAGATTAAACATGTCAAATTTTGACGTGTTTAATCAATTCGATTAACATTTTTCGAGTAGACTAAACTTATGCATGTCGCGGACATACTAATCTGACAGCACTAAAAGTGTTTTGTCTCTTTCTTTCGTTCGATAGCTAAAAATTTGTTTAGTGAATGCGTAAAAAAATCACCACCCAAATAGTCTCAAATACAGCGTCATCTTATCTGTTCAAAAGTCAAAATCGGAATTAAACCGCGATTTCGAGAAACGTCATTCTGCTGTCAATTACTGAAGGGTGAACATCTAATTTTCTTTTTATCAATGTCGCTGTTTTGTTGATAACATTCTAAATCAGAAATGTTAAACGTCACACTGGGGACTGATTATGTATCTAGTTGCCAACTAAAATGAAAAGTGTACATCAAATAGCTGTCAAATGACGTGTTTTATATTTGTTATCTCCAGTAACCAACAGAAATACAATAGAGATAGCAAACACAAATGACGTCATTTGATGTACACTTTTCCAATTTGAGTTGGCAACTGAGATACATAATAAGCACCCTGGACTGTTCCCTGAACGGATAAATTTGCCGCACTCTCTACATGACATATTTAGAAAAGGAACGGGCAAACTTTACAGATAGAATATAGCAACTGTCGGTTTGGACTAGTTTAATATAACATTTATCGTAGAATCCATGGATATTAAATTTTAATATTCATAAAAGCTAGCACCGAGCTAATTGGTTTATTCTAAAACGTATTTATAACAAAATCATCAAGGCAGAGACTATTATTTGCAATTTATCAAAACAAATTCTTATGGAGTGCATGATTTTCTTGAAGTGTTCTAAATCATTATTATTATTATTTGAAAAATCAAATAATTGACACATATAAGGTCCTACCATAATAGGCGTTTAAATTTTTTATACAAGGTTTACTACATATCTTCATTTACACATCACTCCAAAAAATCGTGACTCAAATGATTTTTGTTTTTTCTTATTTGAATATATGGAATAATAAGTCATCTACGGTATGATTGTCTTTTAGATGGACGAGTTTAGGAATGAAAGTTTCCAAAACCGGCATGTTTGCATGAAAAGGGTAATTAATGTAGAGCCAGGATACTCTCTGCCTACCCCACAAGGGACTTGGCGTGAAGCAATATGCATGTATGAGTGGGTTTAGATATTCAATTTACAGCCAATAAGAAAACGTATAATAACATTAAAAAACCAAATGATGTTTAAGTCACAATTATTTGTGTAGTTGACTTTATTAAGTGCACTATACATTGCCATAAAATTTGAACACTTACTTATTAAGGACCTTACACGTGCACAAAAAAAGTCCAAACTGCGACTTCTAAAAAACATTTAAACACTCCAGTTCATACCTATTAGTCCAAATATTAACACCAAAAAAGTCACAGTCCCCACTATACAATAGTAAAAGACAAACTTAATAAATACGCACGTGTACTTATATCCTTATAATGTCAACCTGATAATATAAAAAATATATTCACTAGTTCATATAATACTTCATATTTACAAAAATAGTTAAGTCCCATCTTTTAAGCTCGCTTCATTAGTTTAAATGCAAATATGCAGTTTAAAAAGCTAAAAGGTGGGGTAAAATTTATACAAGCACATATTTTTATATAATAATAAGGTAACGGTTAACCTAATTGCATGGTATTTTGGCAGAATTTAGAGACGTAAATGACTAATTTTAAATGACACATAATTAAAAAAAAAGTTTAAGGTTGATAGAATAATATACATTTGATGTATTTTTTTTTAATTTATCTCAGGCACGAGATACCACCAAAATCTCTTTCAATGACATAATATATCATATTTTTAAAAAGGACGCTACACGAAATGTTCCATCATATCATTAATTAAAGAATGTTTTACAAAAAGTTGATCCAATAAAATAAGTAGGCCGTAACAGGTATCAATTTCTTATTAACATTATTAATCGGTCGGCGTTTAGAGAAATTTTATTGTTACACAGATCGATACTACCCAGAGCAAAACTTGGTCCAACATTAAAAATAAATATGAAAATATACACAATGTTTTTCAGTTAATTTACTACAAGGTTTTTCAACCTGACCAAGCGCACTTTGCCAAATATATGTAATAGATATATACATAACAGGAAAAGTTTAAGAGGGCTTTAGCTTGTATAAAAGGACTCTTCTACAATTCTAGATATTATAATTCTTCTATAATTCTATAATATTCTATTTCTTTCCTACAAGAATAACTTATCGTATTTTTTTTAAATCCCTTAAACATCAGAATTTGCAAATAAAGAATTGAGATACGCTCTAAACATTTATTGTTCAAGGTTAAACGTAATCTCTTAAACAAAAACATATGCGCTTAACCATCAAGCTCAGAATAAAGAGCAACAAAAGGAACGAGGACAGATTGTTTTATAACAGCAAAAAAAATATTTGGGCCTGGGCTGCATATCCGAATTACAAAAAAAACAGAGCTAGAAACACAATAAAATTACTGCAGTTATAAGAACACTTCCATGGTAGATTTCCTACTCGAATTAATTTTAACAAACGTCACTGTCGCCATTATAACATGCAATAGGATACAAAACGTTATTGACTTCTAGCAAAACTGACACATGTTCTCTTTCCATCTCTCACTATTTTGATATCTCACTTTTCTAAAACGTGTACCATATGTACATAAAGTACATATTTTAGGTGTTATAGTATGTTTGATTGGACTAACTTTTTTATTTCTAAACATGTGATTAAGAGACGGCTCGTACAGTAATTATGGTATAAGCTGCAAATAGGCAGTACAGTGAACACAATTTGTATCATATTGTTGGCGGTAATTTTGTTGGTACAAACTAGAAAACAAATTTCCTTGAACTTCTAAAGCCTATTTCAATTCAGTGTATAAGAATTACCACTATTATAAAATATTATTCTGTCGGCATGAACTAGAAAAAATTATAATAAATCTCTATTATAATTTTGACATTTCAGTAATTTTAAAACACTGGAAAATTGTTTCAAACTTTTAAAACTAATTTTAGTTTAGATTAGTCTAGACTGTGCCAACAGAATGACCACTATTATATAAAAATTAGGCAAAGCCAAACTAATATGCATATACTTAACTCCAGTATTTGGTTTACATTTCATATCTTTTATGGATACAAAATATTGGCAAAACAATTCATAGATATACATAATTATAGCCTTATACTAAAATATACAAAATGATATAATTGATAAAATATTAAAAAGATTGTCATTGCATTTTAACTATAGGCAAGAACATGGGCATACTCAATAAGAACACTAGTATTGATATACCATCAAAAAATAATTGGTTCACACATGTGAGGCATGTGAGGGGTGCCATGACAATTATCCATCTTTTTTATCTAGTCTATATTTAGTTCATTATCTAGTCTAGAGAGAGATAGCAAAAAATGTATGAATGTGTGAACACAACTTAGAATAACAATAGATAACTTATTTATTTGCGTTGTAAAAACAAATATGTCATCAACCTAGCTTACTCCCTTTCCAATTAAATTGCATCTAATTATCTACAACATCATTGGTGGTCTTGATTGATGACGTCATTATATTCTTAACGCGAACGCAATGTGTACAGTTTGTATTTATATGTTTTATTTTGCAACATAATAAGCTATTTGATTCTATTAAGGTTTCATCATAATATATACAAAAGAATCGGGGTCCTAAGGCAACATAAGAACTTCCAATACTTTATTTTAGAAAACCTTTATCATATTTAAACAGAGATACAAGATCATAACAAAAAAAAAATTTATAATATCTCATAGAAACAATTCTATTATGTTCTATAAGGTCGAGTATGCTCATGAACAAACTTATGTAGAAGGTAGAAAACATATTTGTAGCGTACATAGAAAAATACAACATAACCAGAGAGTTTATAATCTGAACATGTGGGCAACAAGAAAGCGTCCAATTTTTTTTAAATTTAGAACCTAGAGTAATTTACAACTGCATTGTCGATTATAGCACATGTTACAATTTTCCAATTCAAACTTACAAATAGAATCAAAAAATCTGTTAAAATAGTCTATTAAAATGCAATTGTATAGTGCCACTAGCTTGTCTGTTCGGTAGTCAAAGTCAGTACTAAACTGATATTAAGAAAATGCAATACCCACATCTATATTATTTTGCTATTATTGTCATATAAATACTAAACGTTCAACTACCGATCCTGTTTACTGAACATTTTTGTGGCACCATAAGTTAAAGTAGTGGATCTTTATCATGGCCAGTTTGACACATTACAATAGAAATGTCATAATTATCGAAAAAAGTATAACCAAATGCGAGTTGAATTTATACATTTTTGTGTTTTGAACTAGTATGATAATGAATAGCTATAGCTCATTAAAAAAAATATTATTCAGAAAAGACAAATGTCAAACTGGCCATAGTAGTGTGCCACTACTATAGCGGACTAGACCCTACATAACAGAATAAAGTGTTCTCAAATATAGGCTATAGCATTTCTTTACAAATATGTTTTCTTACTTCACTATGTAATATTAGAATGCCAGTCATAAAGTAATAATGCTTCATTCATTACTAGGCACATTCAATCAATTTGTCTAGAGTGGTCAAATCAAACAATTGTAGAAATATTTTCCTGCATTCAAATAAATAACTACAAAACAGTTACAAGAA
The DNA here is from genome assembly GCA_002245475.1 of Calephelis virginiensis. Taxonomy (NCBI): domain Eukaryota; kingdom Metazoa; phylum Arthropoda; class Insecta; order Lepidoptera; family Riodinidae; genus Calephelis; species Calephelis virginiensis. The sequence continues at coordinate 10,421 of NJDC01011892.1, read as the reverse complement.
TAAAAAATGGTAATAGATTTAAAAATGCTATGTGATCTCATTTTGAATACCTATCTAAGGACCAACAGCTGTTGTTATTTTTGGCCTGTATTATTGTACAATTTTACAACATTTTTGATATATACACTTGAAAAGCATTGATTTCTTTGAACAACTCATGAAACTAGAAATATTTGTTAAATGTTAGGGCTATTTGATTATACTGCTGTAACACTAAGGCACAGAATGTTATTTAATATCTGATAATATATTTGATGTTAGGAGTGTATTAATTTTAGTATGATGATTATATTCGAACTTTTAGCACTTTCAAGTGCTTGGAATAAATTTCAATGAAATTAAAAAAACACCAAAGGAGTTGTAGTATGGGAAAAATTATAATTTAAATTCCTGTCAAATTACTTTGGAAATCACAAAATTATTTCAAAAGCATTATATATACAACCAATATAGCTGCAATTAGAAATAAGTATAAGAGGCTGAGGAAAAGAAGAAAACTAGATGCCTGTTCCGGCTTTGCTCGGATGGTATTTTTTTATCATAAATGTTGATGTACGCTATCTTCATGTTGGATGTAAATTTAATTAAAATCGGTTAAGTAGTTGAGGAGTCCATCGTCGTGGACAATGTGACACATAATTTATATATATTAAGATTAAGACCACATATTACTAGAAGTCACCATTTGACTGTCAGGAATCAAAGTATTACTTGCTAAAGTGTTTTCAATATTATTTACATAGGAATATTAACACCAATCAAACTAATTCGGTGACAATTCAACAGCAAGGAGTTAGCTGTCGAACAACCTTAACCAATGGGTATTACTTGCAAGGATGTAAGGACTAAATCCTATGTTTTATTATTATATTTTGTTTGTTTTCACTTGATAAAATCAATGTTTATAAGGTATAAGGCATAGTCATTTAAAATAGGAAACATAGAGTACCAATCTAAGTCCATAGCAAATTATTTAATCTATTTTAAAGTAAATTATTTTTTTGTAGCAGTAACATTGTAATAATATAGATCACATCCACTAAACTTGACTGTCCATTATACTTAAACTATACTAGATGTGAAATATAACTAATATTACAATCACAATATAATAATTGTTCCCTGAAATGAGCACTCACATTTTTACTTCACAATTTCCTATTTAATAAAAAGAAACATTCTCACATACAAACTTTGCATTGAAATCTTTATGTCTATCTCTTTCACATAGGTATCAAAGAATGAGAAAGCATATTTCAGGTAAATATTTGCCTTTAGTATTAAATATGAAAGAGATAAGATTATTCAGTCCATACAAAGAAATTGGCTGTGGCAGTTTCCTAAAAAAGATTTTTCAGTCTCTGTTTTGGTAAAAACCATTTCTTGTTTAATAATCATCCATTCACAATAAAAGATATTTTAAACAAATTACTGGACTATTATTGTTACTGTTATTGTTACCATGGACTATCATACTTGAAAACCCAAATTAATTCAACCAATTTCTTTACAATTATGTAAATTATAATTATAATAAAATAAAAGTAAACTTACTTTAAAGTAAATTAATATAGATGAAATGTAAAGAAGTATTTACATAAAGTAAATAACTTCATTTGGAAACACATATCTCTGAAATGAAATATTAGTTTAAAACAATAAATTTTGAAATTGTGAAGCAAACAACATTATTAATAAACTTCAAACTTCATATACACTTAAGACTAATTCCAAACTGTCAAAACTGGATGGATAATTATTAAAATAAAAATCTCACAATGCTACCTCCGTACAAAACCTTTTGTACCATCAGGGCCTCTGGGAGTCCGTATAACAAGCACTCCAGGTGGTGGGGGTGAAGGGAACACCCCCGCAGCAGTTGCCCCAGGTGGAAGCCTTGCTAAGACTTTCCTTTCTTTGACTTTGGCATTATTTTCACCTTGACAGTTCTTAGTTTTGCTACTGTCATTAATGTTATTCGCTTGCAGCTTATCTTGTAATCTGCTTAGGCTGAAACATTATAAAGGTATTGTTATTTCTCATACGTAAAGTTATAACAAAGATTAGGATAACTTTTTAACACCAATACATTTTAATTCCTTAGTTATTCCATGGGTAGTGATTTTTAGAAAAGCTCGGTATTATTTCTTTGCACTTTTCTTAACTACAAATCATTTCAAGCATATCCTTGATGCTAACTTACGGCCAATATTAATAATCAATCCTAATCCAAAACGTGCTGTCCAAGATTGATATTTTGATCCATTTTTATGTTATCGCTTGCCAATAACATATCTGTGGACAGGATAAATATGGCAATCAGGTATGAGATAGGCCGCCGGATACGCAGCTATCTAGATCGCTTGTAATCCATTAGATTGAGATACATTATTAACATTAGCCGTTATTAAACATGATAGATTAGCTTAAGTTTGTTGACCTGCAAACCAAAAAGATTTTAATTCATAAAAGAATGTAGTTATACACCCTGTAATCTTATTGCCATCAAGTCCAGTAGGTACTAGGTGCATATCAATGATTGAATCATTATTTAGGAACAGTATTGGAAAGCATACAATCAGATATATTTCTTAAAGATAAGAAAGATTATCTATACAACAACAAACAACATAAATATGACATTGTCAACATAAGGCTGGTAGGTAAGACCTTTCGATAAGCTTAAGCATTAACATACCATGATCAGATAGGCTTACAATGGCATCTGGGATGTGGCACAAAGCAAGTGAACTTTTAACATATGTAATGGACATGTGTATCAGTTCATAAAGCTCTTAATTTTGAATTATTCTGATAACAAATGGTATCTAATTTTACCCCTAATAGAGTTGGCATGAAGATATGTATGTATGTGTATTAATTATGTCAATCTAACTACATGGATTTTTAAAGTTATTTTTTTTCTGTGTATCTTTTAATACTATTTGAAACACACAAATTCAGAACATTTTTAAGATAGTCTATGTTCAAATTCCTCTTTGTTTACTTATAATCATTTAAACGTTTATAAACATCAACTAATAAATCAAAGCCAGATCACTGCATTGTTTATTCTAAAAGATTATGTGTGTCATGCTGACAAAATACATAAAACATAAGTTTTTTGAATAAATTATGTTGAGAACATGTGAAATTACATTTTGTCCATCACTTTCAGGTTCCCATGATTTTTACAACAATACCTATTAAATATTTTCATACACATTAAAGATACATATTAGAATAATATTAAATATCACTAAACAACAGACACAAATTGATTAAGACAAAAAAAGCAAGATATTTGCATGTAACATAGATAAAAAAAATATCTCGGACAAATTATACAATATTCTGAACAAAATCCAAAGTAAGCAAATTATGTTTGTGTTATGGGCGTCAGTCATCATTAAAAACAAGACATTGTTAAATAGAAATTAATTATTGAATAAACGTAAATAGATATGTATTAGTATGTTCAGCACCAAATGCCTGCCCATTGTTAATCTTAAGCAAGCCTCACAGTAAGACGGAGGAGTTTGGCCCTTAATGTCTTAATAAACATGGAATAAAGTACTCCAAGTTTCAACTTTATAGCTATCTGCTTTAATCTACACAAATACCTGTCCCATTCATTAATCAAATTAGTGGCATTGTGTATTCACAATATCACACAGTTGGCATAGGCAATCTTGCTTGTTGATTCAACATAAAATTTAATGATTAAGACCAGTAAATAGTAATTGATAGCTTTTACATTAAAATAACAAGAGATATAAGAACAGATGATAACATTTTTCAAATGATTTATATTTGCATAAATCTATTTTCATGTTTTTCTATTTAAGTGTCCTAATCTCTAGCAGCAGTTGAATTTAACAAAATATTTTTTACAATTGACAGATCAACGGTAATTAGTTAATAGGCTATATAACATCAAGCTAAAACATTCAGGTGGTACAGCACCTCTGAAAATATTGTGGAAATCAAATTGCTAAATTGTGTATGTTCAAAGTAATTGGGTTTATCATAATATTGACTGATTTAAATTGTCTGCTCACAATTTTGCTTTATGAAAACATAGCTTCAAAGCAGTAATGATAACACATTTTCTAAAATGGAAATTCATAGCAGTTAAGAATTTAGGAAATAAGTATTAAGTTCTGTCATTACACTAAGCTTCTGTAGTAAAATTAGGAGCTTCAAGTTTACTAGGTGCAAGTAGGGAAAGCATAATGAATAGGTTTAAACAAACAAGGAACAAATTGGATCATTAACAGGAATTTGGCTAATGTTATGACCACATCAGATCTGTAGGATAGGATTATCAGCCTTGTGGTTATTAAAAGGGAGAAAGCAGTATTATTTTAAGAGATGTGTATGCATACTTATCATCTATAACATCTTCTGGACTTCGGGCTTCACCAAGAATACGCAAACGAGCCTCTTCGTACTCTTTTTGTCTTTGTTCAAATGTTTTCACCGGGCGCGCTCGGTTCTCACCATTCAACTGCCCACTTGCTAACGATGAAGGACGCTTCAATATACGAATAGCTGGTTCGGGCATCACGCACTGCGACCCTATACACGCGTTTTCTTCAACAATTACGTTGGTAACCTTGCAAGCTTTCAGTGCTGTAACTGGTGGGTCACTGGACATCAGCTTTATTTTGTGGTCTAACTAAAACAATGAAATTATTATGTAACACCATCGTGCAACCTCGAGTTTTAAGGTCACAAAAAATGCATTTAAATCTCACTAATAAACTTACGCCGATTTCGTCCATATCCTCCCAACTTTCACATACGTCAACTTCATCTTGGGCCGCCATCTTAGGTCTAATTTTTTTTTTCACAGATCACAAACGAAAACCAATTGTATTTTAGTGTTTCCAGCTCCATGATTAAATTAAATCAGACATAAGACTAGACATGAGTCGTTAGATAATTTTCGTGAAACGTAATGTAAGCAGTGACACGAAATGCGTCACCGGTTTTGAAACGAGTGATTTTAGAAACCAGTTTCTTTTTTCATTTTCGTACAGTGATTTTGTTGGTTACTAAATTTGATCCACTAAACGGTTACTCACAAAACACGTTATGTCATAGTCACTGTTTTGTAGCATATTGCTACAAAGTCATAATATAGTTTAATTAACACTGTAATACTAACAGACTCAAATTAATTTCTGTCTATGAGTTTTTTTTAAATCTATGTTTACGAAAGTTAATTTCATTGTAGGTATATATAATAATTAAAATATTTTCTGCGTATTTACATTTTTTCACTTTTTTATATTATTTTTACAGTTTTCTTTTATGTTTTTAATACCGTTGTCACTGGTCAACATTAAATAGTGTACCTATATAAAAATGAATCGCTAAATGTGTTAGTAACTGCATAACTTTCGAATTACTAGACCGATTTGGCAAATTCTTTTTTTATTGCTTTAGTTATTAGGTATCAGGAGAAAGTTCTTATGATGAGAAAAATGAGAAAGTATCAGGAAAAATGAGAAAACTAAACGGGTGGAACGAATTTCACCGGGACATATAATGTAATATAAATAATTTATACAAATCAGACGCTGTGATTTATATAAATATTTAGTTGTGTATGTAAAAGTTACAATCAAACTAATTTAGTCTTTGTATATATCTCAAAGTTTAAAACGTATTAGGATGAGTCATACACTGTTTTGTTATTATGATCACCTTACGACTTGTGGCGCATCACGCATGCGCAATATGCTCGGCTCGGCTGTTCATTACAAATGAAACTGGTTACTAAAATCGCTTCTTTTCATTTGACTAGAAATCAGTGACATGATTACTTGCCGCGTAACTGGTTACTGAAACGAGTGACGTAAAATAGCTCTTACGTCTACGTCCACACTAATATTATAAATACGAAAGTAACTCTGTCTTTCTGTCTGTCTGTCTGTCTGTTACCTTTTCACGCCTAAACCACCCAACCGATTTTGATGAAATTTGGTATGTAGATAATTTACATTATTAAGAAGGACATAGGCATATTATTTTTTGGAATTTCAACCCCTAATAGGGTTAAAAGGGGTGGCAAAGTTAGTATGAGAAAAATAATTTTATTGCACATTTTTGCAGTTGACTAAAGCTTTACGTTACTTTTCACCTGTGTTAATTATTTAATCTAAATTTTGCTAAACAAATGTATTGTTCTATTGTACAAATCTTTTAGTTTTATAGTTCAACATTTTTTTGTGTTTTTTTTTTGCAAAAAAAGTCCATCATATATAACTGTTGTTTCAGTGTTATTACCAAATTATAGTTAAAAAAAGTATCTTCACGCCCATATCCCCGAAAATGATAGAAGCTACTCTAACCTAAACGGATTCACTTATGGCCAACATTAATAACCTATCTAAGGAGATCGTGCTAGTTTAGATCAGTTGCCAGGTAACCTCTGTTATTTTTCAATTATTAACAAAAATATCTTAGCAACGAAACTTTAGAAAGCTTATCTTTATCTGTAGATAGAATAATAATATTGGCCTAAGTGATAATTATTTAAAAAAAAAGGATCTCATATAACCGAAGAGGTAGGCAGAGGCACAACCAAGGCACCCACGACTAGTCGAAGATACTAAGTCCCACAATTTGATAGGTGGCAAGCCTAACGCCAACCAGGCACATATCCTATCCCGAGCAACATTTTTTTTATTATAAAATTGGAAAAACCCAATTGGGAAACCCGAAAATTATAGTTGGACTAATTATAATTATGGATTAATAATAACTCTAGTTAATAATTAGGGTGAAATTAAGAAACGTAATTCTGAAAATCTACAAATCCATGCCAAATATTGTTATAGTTAATGACATAAAAAAATGCATACCTTACTGATTTATGAAAGATATGAGCATTATTATTTAACTAAGCTTCACTTCAATAAAATAGATCTACTGGTATTTCCGATCATCGATTTAATTTTTCGCTGATAGTGAATCCTGGAACTGTGTGATCCTAGTGAAACATGACTTTTAAGGGGTAATCGGGGGCGGGGATTTCGATTTTTTTTATTAATTTTCAAATCCAAGATGGCGACCGGAAGTTATAATTGAAAAACCACCACGGCAGTCCCAGCGTAAAAGTTGTTTCTGTATAGGATAGCATAAATTTTGAAAGTAATAAATAAATTGTAACATCTGATCTACCATGATCTGGTAAGAAGTTAGGTGACGGCCAGCCTAAACGAAAAAACATGGAGGATCGGTCATGGTGTCAGTTCGTAGAGCCCAGGAAGCAATTACCAGAAATTATGAAAAAAATTTCAAAATGGCAAAAAACAAGATGGCGGCCATATAACAATCGGTTTTTTAACAATTTTTAAGATTTTGAACCGTTATAGATAAACTCCATATAGGTGTCGTTTGAGACATAATCGGGGGTACGGATTCTGAATTTGGCAGCCATTTCGAAGTCCAAGATGGCTACCGGAAGTTATTATTGAAAAATCTGTATGTTATACTTAGAGTAAATCTTTATGAACTCTTAGATAAAGCTTGATGAAAAAGTAAGAACTATAAAATTTTTACTCAGCTACCAGTACCTGGTAAAATAATGACCAGAGGCCAGCTTTAACGAAAAAGCGTAGCGAGTCTGAGACACTGCCACTTTGCAAAGCTTTAGTGGCAATTATAGAAATTAAAAAAAAAGTTGATAATTTGGAACACAAAATGGCTGACATCCAAACCAATTTTTTTTGAAAAATTGCTATTTTCGCAACTGTTTAATAAATACCATATTGGTATAATTTGAGACAGTAACGAGGGTACGGATTCCGAATTTGGTAGCTATTTTAAAATCCAAGATGGCATCCAGAAGTTATTGCTGAAAATCTGCTACAGCTACGATTGAGTAAAAAATTTCGTGTCATCGGATATATTTTGTTCTTTAAATAATAAATGAATACCAAACCTTTAACTTTCTTAAGCTGGACAAAACTTTGACAACGGCCTGTCGAAACAAAAACAAGTAGCAAGTGCGAGACAATGCTACTTTATAGAGCTCAAGTGGCAAGGTGCTACTCGTGAGCTGCTTGCAGCTCGCGCAGCACGCAATATGAGTAGTTTGAATAAGTTTTAACTCTAAGTAGACTTGAATAAGTTCCTTCAAGCGAGAAAAGTCCCACTCCTTTACTTTACTTGGTGGCATTTTGCGAAATTCTATATGGAGAATGCACCTAAGAGAAATACAGGCAGTGTCGACTTCAATGTCTAAAGGTTGTTGTCAGAAACACCGCGAGAAGTATAATTTCTTACGTGCGTACATGAGTACACACACTCTTTTTTTTATTAATTAGATAATAGAGACGGCTAAGTACAAACTTAGCCTTGTTTGTGACACGTGAAATATGCGGTTCAAATGACATATATGTTTGTCTAAAGTGACCCCTAGGTATTTTGTTGAATTTTCTCAGGGGATCGCTCTGCCGAACATTTTGATGGTACCCGGGTTACGACTGGGTCTCATCCGTTGGCTGGGTGTGATGCCTCGATTAAAATACACCGCTGTATTTGTATCGGGATTCACTTCTATACGCCACTTCCTGAACCAGTCGCCCACTAGAGTGGCTTGCGCCGAAAGGGAATTTTTACTACAACATATTTGTTTGCATTGTTTTATGTAAGTGTATTTTGCAAATTTAATCAGTATTAGACAAGATATCAACTGAAATGGTAAATTATTTGGTTACGCCCGGACTTGACAAAGCAATGACGTCCTAAATATCATTCTTCTTTACATTTAGACCAAGCTTTACGACCTCGTACCGCTATATTCTTTTTTTCATATCATATGTGCAAATAAGCAGTTTGCGTTCCTGATGGAAAGAGATAGCTATCGCCTATAGTTGTATTTTTTTTTGTTTTCCCTTTGTTAGCATGTGTGTGGTGTTGAAGAATCATACGCCGTTCTACCTAAAATTAAAAAAGCTAGTATGAGGCGACCAAAGTTTACATGGGTCATTATCAGCAAGATCAATGATAGTAGAGTGATGTGCAGCCATTTGCCCGGGTTGGGACTTCAAATTCACCTTACCTCTTTCAGCTGTTGTGTCCGTGTGATGTTCGGGTGTGAAGTGTTGGGCTGCTAGACTTGCACAATACGCCTAAAAGTATGGCCACAGGACAGTTATGTATCATTTACCTATAGAATATTTGGTGTCAATAGTCCACGGTTGTCTCGAACTATCTTAAGAAGAGTCGTATGATGGTTGGCTGTCTCAAGCCATAAAAAAAGGCGTTCCTTTCTGTATGGTGCCATGATATTTCATTATTTTCTAATAATTATCCTACACTTTCACCGGAGTATGATAATAAAAAGCATTGCAGTAGCTTTAGAAAAAAGCTAAGATGGTGACCAAAAAATACGGGCTTTACGTAGAAATTCATTACAGTCACTGTGGTAGTGATAAGTAAAGCCAATATTTGATGGGACACATTAATTAACTAGCTAGTTCTTTTAAATAAACACTAAGTTGGATTCATTTATCGATATAGTTGACGTACGTGGCCTAATGACAACCCATTTTTTAACTCACACTTAAACAATTTACTTACACGTAGGTATTTTTTTTTGTCTCGTGTTTTGACTGACATTGTTTATCTGTTACATCCTAAATCTATGATTTTGACTGACTTTGTTTATCTATTACATCCTAAATCTATGGGCATGACATTAATAAAAAAATGTTAAATAGCAAAACTGGACTGCTATTAATATGGCGCTACGACCTACGTTTCGTTCAACGTGTTGTATGGGCGTGAAATGAATGTTGTTGTCAAAATTTGGCATTTAATGTTGCATGTCACATTTCTGGGGCCGGCTAAGACCTGTAGGCCATACTGCCATATCGTCCGTTTAAGGGCAAACGTTCAACACAGCTAGGCAAAAAATTACAAGAGATGGCGCTATGCTGTCAAATTACACGTTTTTATTTATTTCAGTATTATAAACGACAAAGAAACTAATTTCATGCAAATTTGCGCCTTTTTCCGATTGTTTCTTAAGACAAATGAAACGCATGTAAGCCTATCAGCACTCATGTTGTTGAGAAAACTGGCTACAAACAAATTGTTTTGACACTAACATTCATTACAGGCGATACATTATACGTGAACAAAGATTACGCACACACATGCAAGTATTAAAATTGTGGAACTAGGTTCTTAGTATTTATTACCGTATTTCATAAGATAGTTTAACTTGTAAAAGGCGTAGCGGTTAGATAGCCGGATTCAACATGTCAGGTTGAAGGTTCGAATCTTGTCGTGCCAAGTGCGTTTTCTTTGTCTTTTATTATTATTTTTCTCATTTTATAGCTATTATAATTTTTAAATGACTAAAAAATCAAGAAGTTCTCGATTAGACTTCGTTTTTT